>JAODAL010003636.1:0-170024 GCA_025379985.1 Phyllomedusa bahiana
TTTTGGGTTCCTTCATCGTATTGCTTATCCGTTACCATCCTTCGCATTTCCTGACCTTGCCTGTTTGCCGCCTGCCCTGACCGTCTGTCCTCTTTTGCCCACGAACCTCTGCCGCCTGCCCTGCCCTTTCTGCCTGTCCCCGACTACGCCTTTGGATTACGATTTTGTTCCCTCGCAGTACCCCGGGCCGCCACCGCAAGCAAGTCACGTCAGGGGAACGACCTGGTAGCCTCACGCCGCAGCAAGTCCATCCCGCTTTGCGGCGGGCTCTGGTGAAAACCGGGGGCTACTTAGATTCCGTTCCCTGGCGTGGCTTAACTACCACCGCTTGCGGTGGTCCAGCGGATCCACCGAACCGTCACAGTCTTCCTGGAAGTGAAAAATTTGGACTTGACTGTGGATCATATACATAGACTACTGGAATCAAGACACTTATCTCCTTCGATTCCCGTGCAATGTCATCACAAAAATGTATTTCTTCTGAACCAAAGAAAACTTCCTTAAAGGGGTTGTCTCATCTCAAAGTTGCATAGGATGCATGAATGAAATAATGCTGCTTTGCTCAGTCACTTCCTGTTCAAGCTGTCTGTAATTAGCATATGAGCTCTGTGTATTCAGACTTCTGCTAATTAGATAAATCTCATGCTGTCAGTACCAGGGAAGCTTCTGAGTTAAAGTAAACAGCAGTAATTACTAGGTTTTGTCTGAAAGATCAGATAACACACAAGCACTCACTGTCCGGAGTTCTGTGCTGCCATGACCTGTGTGATGAAGTCACTCCCTGGTATCAGATAGAACAAACAGCAGGGGGGGGAGAAGTACACAGGTCAGTCACTTGGGAAACTAGAAAGCCCAAAAAGGTGATAAAATCACTTGTAGCTCCTCAACAACAAAAAAAAATGAACAACGCAATATATTTGGAAAAGTCTTCATTTAGTGATCCCTACATGTTGAAACCCTAATCTTTGTAGCGAGACAACCCTTTAAATCTCTCCAAAAGTGTAAAGACCTCCCAGAAAGATTTCAAAATATACAGTGAAAGGGTAACAATATTTTGAACTTTTGACTTTCAGGCTCCTTATCTCCCCATCCACTACAGCTTTGAATTTGAGACTACCATCATCTTATAGTCAATCATCTTGGCTATCTGATACATAAATTTGACTTGCAGCATTTAGCATATGCTAGTTATGCAGATTTTGTCATGTAACTGCATTGCTACTGTTTTGCTCCTGGTGGTGGAACAATCTTTCTCTTCTTATACATTACAAGTTACAACCTGTTCTCACATTCCCTAATAGCTCAGTCTATTAGGTTGATTCCCAAGCGAATGGTCACTGGTTCGAATCGAGTAGTAGCCATGAAGAAAATTTCCCTAGAAAAGAGAAACAGCATCCTCCAGGTCATCGATAGTGATCTCTTGGACATGAAAATTGCCAAACTGCATTATGTGAGGCCATGACAACTGGAAGAATAAAGAAAAAGAAGTCCCTCCCTCCATACTAAAGCCAAGGTCAACAAGTCGGCTCACAACAAAGTCTATCAGTTCTGGCACGACAATCACAGCAGTGAGGAGGCTCGTATACTTCATAATTTGTGAGATCACAGAAGTCCATGTAAGCACCGTACAATGCGCTTTAAACAAAAGTCGGAATGGTGGCCCAAAAAAAGGTGAAGAAGCCACGACTTGAATATCATAAGAAGCTTTGGGACTCGATTTGCAAGAAAGTACGAAAGTGGACAGTAGAAGATTGGAAATTGGGTAGAGTCTCAATGCTCAGCTATATGTGAGTATCCTACAAGGTAAGTTAATTCATACACTTAAGTACTATGGGTATGAAAACGATTACACAGTGTTCCAGCAGGACAAGAACCCGAAGCATGTCAAGATTGGTGAAGAAATGTCTCAATGATAATGAAGTAGAGTTGCTGGATTGGTCCCCATGGTTCCCAGACCTCAACACGATTGAATACTTCTGGATATATTTGAAGAAAAAGCTGTATTTGTACCCAAGTGAATCGGCCAGTGTGCACCAACATTGGGAACGTGTAGAAGAGACCTGGGATCTGATTTTGGTCAAGACATGATTACATCTGATCAAGAGCATGCCCAGAAGGGTTCAGGCAGTGTACAAAGCCAAAGGCAGATTTACAAAATACTAACAAAATAATAAAGATTAAAGTTTAGATTTTTAGAAGCAAAACAGTAACAATGTAGTTTCATGACAAGAATCTGCATAACTAAGCATATGATAAATAATTGCAAGTCAAATTGATGTATGAGATAGCCAAGATGATTGTCTATAGAATGACGGTAACCTCACATTCAAAGTGGATGTAGTGGATGGTGAGACATGGAGCCTGAAAGGCAAAAGTTTAAAACATTGTTACCCTTTTGCACCTACGGTGGGTACGGAAAGTATTCAGACCCCATTACATTTTTCACTCTTTGTTTCATTGCAGTCATTTGGTAAGATCAAAAAAGTTCATTTGTTTGGCTCATTAATGTACACTCTGCTACTCCTCCCCCATCTTGAAAGAAAAAAACAGAAATGTAGATATTTTTGCAAATTTATTAAACAAGAAAACCTGAAATATCACATGGTCATAAGTATTCAGACCCATTGCTCAGTATTGAGTAGAAGCACCTTTTAAGCTAGTACAGCCATGAGCTTTCTTGGGAATGATGCAACAAGTTTTTCACACCTGGATTTGGGGATCCTCTGCCATTCTTCCTTGCAGATCCTCTCCAGTTCCCTCAGTTTGGATGGTGAACGTTGGTGGACGCCATTTTCAAGTCTCTCCAGCGATGCTCAGTTGGGTTTAGGTCAGGGCTCTGGCTGGGCCAGTCAAGAATGGGCACAGAGTTGTTCTGAAGCCACTGCTTTGTTATTTTAGCTGTGTGCTTAGGGTCATTGTCTTGTTGGAAGATGAACCTCTCGGCCCAGTCTGAGGTCCAGTGCTCTGGAAGAGGGTTTCTATCCAGGAATATCTCTGTACTTGTCCGCATTCATCTTTCCTTCAATTGCAACCAGTCGTCCTGTCCCTGTCCCCATAGCATGATGCTGCCACCACCATGTGTCACTGTTGGGATTGTCTTGGGCAGGTGATGAGCAGGGCCTGGTTTTCTACACCGCTTAGGATTAACACCAAAAAGTTCAATCTTCGTCTCATCAGACGAGAGAATCTTATTCCTCATAGTCTGGGATCCTTCATGTGCTTTTTTGCAAACTGTCTGCGGCTTTCATATGTCTTGCACTGAGGAGGCTTCTGTCGGCCGCACTCTGCCATAAAGCCCCGCTTGGTGGAGGCTGCAGTGATAGTTGACTGTGAAAGTTCTTCTCCCATCTCTCTACTGCATCTCTGGAGCTCAGCCACAGTGATCTTGGGGTTCTTCTTTACCTCTCTCACCAAGGCTCTTCTCCCACGATTGCTTAGTTTGGCTGGACGGCCAAGTCGAGGAAGAATTCTTTTGTAACTTCTTCTCTTAGGTATGTGCCACTGTGCATTTAAACTTAGATCTCAGAATTCTTATTGTAACCTTGCCAGTCAGTGCTCCTTGAGCAGTTTCTAGCTCATGTTCTTATGTGCTCTGCATGCGTGCTGTGAGGTCTAATAGACAGATGTGTGCCTTTCCTAATCAAGTCCAATCAGTTTAATTAAACTGGACACAAATGAAGGAGTAGAACCATCTCAAGGAGGGTCAGAAGGAAAGGACAGAATGTGAGTTAAAGGGGTTTTGCCACCATGTAATGTTGATGTGGGAACCTCCAAAATGGGTATTTAATCACTTTTCTAAATATATGTGATTAAAAAAAGTGAAAACTCTGAGAGCTACAGCATTTCTCAACCCCCTTGGTTTACCACAAAGCTTCCCCTAGTCACGACCAGGAGCTGAAAGGCGTGCGTGAATCACTTCTTATCTGATGACAGGCAGAATGAATGGTTTTTAAGCACCGGGTAGCATATGTTTTCTTTTGTATATAGAATAACTAGCTGTAGTGTTATTAGATCCCTGCTTTATCTGATGAAGAAGCTTTCAATCTGCTGTTTAGAATAGGTGTTCTCTTTTGTATACAGAATTCACAAGTTATAGTTTGATTATTTGAGTGAACATGTCACAGGATCCGTTATGCAGGCTCTGTGCTCTGGCTGTGTGTGACTCTGTCAGCTCATGATTTGTTTACATTACATAAGCTGCTTAGCAGATAAGGTTTCTCCTGACAGTGCCGTCTGAGGCTGTGTCTTGCTGTATTGAATCCACTGTTGTACTGTTTATTAGTTCACTTAAGTTTTGAGACGCTCCCTTTGGATTCCTCACTCCCCCCTCCCCTCTCCCTCTCTCCACTGCAGCTTCATGACTCAGCGTGATTTGTTGACATCTTGCTCTCATACTGAACGGAGGTCAGTACTTGGTCTGGTGGCAAATCCCCTTTAAATATGAGTGTCACAGCAAAGGGTCTGAATACTTAAGACCATGTGATATTTCAGTTTTTCTTGTTTAAAAAATTTGCAAAAATATCTACATTTCAGGTTTTTTCTTTCAAGTTGGGGGGGGGGGGGGTGCAGTGTGTACTTTAATGAGCCAAAAAAAAAACTTTTTTGATCTTGCCAAATGGCTGCAATGAGACAAAGAATTAAAAATTTAAAGTCTGAATACTTTCCTTACCCACTGTAGATGGATTAATTCGAAACATTATACTTTTGGAGGCTCACATTTTCCCTCCTATGTTAGATGTCTGCTATTGCTCTCTTTGATATTTTCTTTCTTGAGATATATATGAGGTTGTTTATCAAGTTATGCTTTCTTTTTTTTAAATTAGTATTATATTGTATTTGGCTCACTCAAGTGTGTCTGGTCTTTGCCTAGTGGATTGACACTGGTTCATTGTGTTATAATTTCAGATACTGACTGGTCACAATATTGTACAACTTGTTTTTGCAACAGAAATTCAAGGGTGATGGCTTTTTATTCCTGCCTCAGATACCACAGTGGATTTTTCAATTAAGAACATAACCTTACGATTAGTTTCAGGAATAGAATAGGGTCAGAGGGGTTTTGGTGTCAAGGTCGGATGTTAGGGACAAGTTAGAGGAAGATTCACAAAGTGTTAGCTCTTAACGGATGTATCGCTTCATCAGTTTGGTTGTTCTCTTGAAGCTTGATCCTCTCATTTCCTGAAATTCAGGGGCGTTTCCTCCCTTCCCAGCTGGCGTTTCTGACTGAAAAGGGATGACATCATCCCCGTTCATGTTCATGCTGGCTCCAGTATGCCCCCCCCCACACACACATGTCACTGTCCTCTCACTATGAAGTCTTTTTTTTGTAAGAGCTGTTTAATACCTGCATTCACCCTAAACAGTTTTCCATGAACTCAGCACTGACTCTCACAGCTGTTGTACAGTTGAATTCACCACGACCCGTCCCCTTCATGTTTACATAAGGCCCCAACAGCGGGAAAAATTAAAGGCACGTGGCACAAAAATGCTGTTCTCTGATTTTAAAGCAGCTGCAGTGTCAATGAGGGCACTTAGCTGTATAGAGTAAATTTTTTTTTCGGCCCCTTAACCGGGAGCATTAAGGCCCGGGCACAATTTCCTGTTTTCTGTTTATAGAGAAGCTGCGTGTCAATGAGGGGGACTTACGTATAGGTGAAATTGTTTACGGCCCCAAAAACTGAGTGAGAGGGGAGGAATGCAAACTCCGTGAATACAGCCGTCCCGGGGGGCCGAACAGATGTAAATTATTAGAGCCTTAAGTAAAGAAAGCAAGGGGGAGGGGCCCACTATCTACCCGCACTGGAGAACTTGTTTACAGAAACAGAAGATAAGGGAGACGTGAGATCAAGGAGCTTCGTAATGACATCAATTGCAAAGTTGCCCCGTTTTCACTGTCCCCCTTTTTCTGAAAGGCCCTTTAATGAAATGATAAAAACCCCCTTTAAGGGCAGTTTTCGTTTTTTTTTAGCCTTGTTCCCCATTTACCTTATCATTGTGTCGCCAAACCCAAACCCATTTTAAAGAAAAAGTTTAAAAAAAAATAAGCAATTAATTACTTTTACTGATTCCTCTTGCCAAGGCTTTTCCTTTTAAATAAATTTTCCCCGGACCCCCCCAAACCAAACCGAAACATCTGGGCCATTGCCATTATAAACTGCAAACCCTACTAGCAGGTTCCCTGAAAAGAGTACTGCCCAAAACTGTCTTTTAAAGCCCCCGTTGCCCGCTGTACTGTTTTTAATGCTCATCAGGGTTTTCCTTTTAAAATTTTTCCCAAAATTTCCGGGGGGCCTGTCTCAACAAACAGGGAAAAAGGTTGCAAAGGGCCCATTTGCAAACATTGGGCTGAGGCAGGTTGTGGTCATTTTTTTTCTACTTTCCCGGGTTTGGGGCGGTGGTGTTCCCCTTTTCTTGGATGAAATTTATTTTATGTTTGCAAATTTTAAAAGGGGGGTTTTAACGGGGTTTATGGCACCTTTTCCCAACAATGTCAGAAAAGGACACAAAATTATCTTAAGGAAAAAAGGGGCCCCATTCCCCCTAGAAACTAGCTGTGCTTGCTGGCTACTCTCCCTTTTATTTAAATTGGGGTTTGAGCATGGCCAAAAAGCAACCCTGAAATGGAAAAGGGGGGAAATGAAAGAGAGTTGGTTATAAACTAGTAGGGGATAAATTTTTCTCCTTAACGACCCGGGCCCCCGACTTTTTTTACTCGGGCCCGGGGCGGGTCGTTCTTTGCAGCGACGTCTTTTGGGGACGTGCCCGACATCGGAGTTTTTTCTACACCGGGGAAGCGGAGAAAACCCCCACAAACCCGGGTGCTTTAAACCCTTTGGTTTGGGAGCGGTTGGCGTTTTTTCCCGGGAAACGCAATCAAAGGGGTTCCCCCCCCTGTCGGGGTGGGAAACCCGGGGAAACCCCCCCCCGGTCCGGGGGGAACGGCTGCCAAAAAAAATCAGCCCTGGGGACCTTTGAGTGGGCCCCCGAGCTGTTGTGATAAGCCCCTTTTGGGCCCGGACCCCTTGGGGTGCTGTTCCCGGAATCACTTTCTTGTGTCCCAAATGGAGACACATTTAGAAAGTTTTTAGCAAAAATTTCAAAAAGCAAATTTCATTACTAAAAGTGTAAAAAAAATTTTAAAATAAAAATTTTAAACCCGGTTTTCTCCCCCCCTGGGAGTCAAAAAAGTAAAAAAAAAAAAAATAAAAAAATGTAAAAAAAAAAAAAAAAAATATAAAACCTAAATATTTTTTAAAAAAAAATAATTGTGCATAAATTTCAACACAAAAAAAAAAAACCACATAGGTAACCACGGGACCGTAATAACCTGTTTGAATTAATCTAACAAGTTTTTTAAGTGTGAAATTTTGAATTTTTTGGGGTTTAAAAAAAAAAAAAAATACGCAATTATTTATAATAACTCAAAAAATTTTTCCCCATAAAGTACAATTTTTCCTTCCCCAATAAAAAGAGGCCCCCAACAACTGGTCCTTGAAAAAAATAAAAAAGTTTCAAAATGTTGAAAACGCAAAAGGGCAAAAAACCTTTTAAAAAAATTTTTTCCGGTCAAATTTAAATCCCTTTTTAGGTGTTTTGGCTTTAAAGGGGGGTTTAAAAAAAATTTGAGAGGAAGGTTTATGAGACAAAAAAGGCCCGTTTCATGGCATTAAAAAAATTGGGAAATTGTTTGTGTAAACTTCATTTTTCTAAAAAATTAAAAGGGGACTTTACACCGTAGCACCACCTTTTTCAAAAAAGTTTCTTTTGAAAGGGAAAGGTTTACAATTTTAAAACATTTTTTATAAATTTTTCAATACAAAGCAGTGTAAATTTTTTCCAAAAAATTTTTCTCCAGGGCCTAGGTTTTTGGGGAGACTTTTCCCGTCCCGGCACATGGGACCTAAAAGTTGTGAAAAATGTTTTTTTAAGCCTTTAAAATTTTTGGTGGACTCCCCACCTGTTCCCCCTTTTCCCGTGAAGGGGGAATCTCACCCAAACGATTAGCCTTAAAAATTATTCCCAAATTTTTAAATCACCGGCCACTTTATTTTCACCATGCCCATAAGGGGGGGTTTGGGCCCCCTTAAAAACCTTCAGAACCCGCCCCATTCTTTTTGGGCTTTGAATTCCCAAAAAGGTGGGAAGCATTCCTAAGTTCAAAAAACCAGTCTGAGATAAATTTCCCGCTTTTTTTGACTGGCGATTTAAATCCCGCGAAAGCCCTTTAAAATTTGGGGGGCCCTTTGTGTCATAAAGGTTTTGGGGCATGGTCGGGAACAAACTCATGGAAAGGGTGTGGCGTTGCAACCCCATGCCATTGGGACCAAGGGGCCCAAAGAGTTTCCAAAAAAATATTCCCCCCACCCCCCAACCACCACCACCCGCCAACCGTTGAATTTCAAAGGGAGGATGGATTACCAATGTTTTAAGTTTTTGACGCCCAAAAAAAGACCCCTACGAATGTCGCAGCAGAAAAAGGGGATCATCAACCCGGTCAACTTTTTTCCAAAACTTTAATGGTTCCCCCAAATTTTGATGAAATTGGGCAAAATTTGGGAAACCCCAGTTTCCCGTTCTTAAACTTTAAAGGGGTGGCCCGGTTGGGGGTCCTTTTGTGGTAGCCCAAACTGCCCCTCAAAGTTCGCCGTTTTCTGTGCGTTAGAATGCTCTTTCGCCCACCTTGGTTTTTTAACGGGTGGGGTTTTTTGATTTACTGTTGCCTTTCTTCAGCTCGAACCAGTCGCCCATAACCCTTTGGGGCCTTCCCGGGATCGGAAAAAGGATTTTTCGGGCCCCCAGGAAAATGCCGGCCCCACTGGATGTTTTTTCTTTTTTTGGACCCTTCCTGTAAACCCTAGAGATGGTTGGCGTGAAAATCCCCGGAGATCAGCAGTTTCTGGGAAAAACTCAGAACCCCTTTTGGCACCAACCAAAACCTTTCCACGTTTTAAAAGGGTCAAATTTACCTTTTTTTTCCCCCTTTCTGTGGGTCCCCTTTGGGAAATGCAGGAGATTGTCTTGACCTGTCTACATGCCTAAATGCACTGGGGTTGGGCCCCCATGTGATTGTTGATTTGAAAAATTAAAAATGTTTTAACCCAGAAATTGGCAGGGGTACCCAATAAAGTGGCCCGGGGAGTGTAAAATTGCTGTTTTTTTATTTTGCTTTCCCTTTTAGAGCTAAAACGTTTGTCTCTTTGTTGTTTTACACTTTTTCCCAGGTTAGACCAGTTCTCTGTTCTAGGTTTCCCGGCCAGGTAAATGCGTTAAATCTCGTAGTGGTTATTACCACAAGGAGCTTGTTTTTTGTTTTTTTTTCTGACAATCTTTAACCCTTTGGGGCCCTTTTAACCTTTTGCCCTGCTGTTTACACCCCTCCCTTTACCAGTGTCCCCCTTTAAAATGGCTTAGCTAGGAGTAAAATTAGAGAATAAATGTCAGACTCTGGTATAAAACTACCCCTACTAAAAGGCAAAACCCTGGGCAGCGGAAATTTAAAGGGGAATTTTTTTTTTAAAAAGGAGTAGGTGCGGGGTGGGTGGGGGGGGGTTGGTTGGCAGCAAAAACCCCAAAAACAAACCCAAAACCAATTTAAAAGCAGCACTCTACAACCTTTTTAAAAAGCAAAGGGAATAAGAAATGTTTTTCAAAAAAGCATTTCACTACTTTGAAAGGGATGGGAAAATTTTAGGTACCCTTTTTATACATTTTTGATCAAACTTTTAATTTCCCCCTCCACCGCAAAAAAGGTAACTTTTTTTTCAGATGGGAACCTACTCTGAAATTTTACCTCTCTTTATGTTGTTTTAGGGCCTCCAAATTTTTCTTTTCCCCGAAAATTTTGGGAAATTGAACAAAACCCCCAAAACAGGTAAATGTCAGAGTGGGGTTTCCCCTCTGTTTTGAAAGGGTTTCCTTGTCGCGGTGGATGGGCAATTACAGTTTTGGGTCAAAAAAGTACCCCTAAGAACCTCCCCAAATTTCCCCTTTATTGGGAAAGTAAACAGAAAAAGGGTTTTTTAAACAATTACTTTATTCACCCCTTTTACTGTTTTAAAAATTGCCCATTATTTGGGGTTGTTTTGTAGAACCATCCATTGTCTAAAAAGGAGGGGGGGGCCTGAAGCTGGTTGTGAAAAAGCAGGGTTTCCTGGGAAAACCCTAACCCAAAGGGAAAAAAAAACCCTTTAAAACCCGGGGGGAAATTTTAAAAGGGGTTTTTCCCGATCTAAAGTAGGCGGGATCCTCCAAAAAAAGGTTTTTTAATCACTTTTTCTAAAAATACCTCATTAAAAAAAAAAGAATCATGTAGAGCTTCAACGCCTTCCTTACATGCCCTTGGGGTTTTCCAAAAAGGGTTTCATTTAAAACCAGGAGTTGGGAAAGGACCTGCTTGGGGTTTGCATTTTATTGGGTTTCAGGGAACAGGGAAAGACTTTTTAAGGGACTGGGGGGGAAAGATGCTTTGTCTTTTGTATGAGAAGCCCATTGGTTGTAATGTAATTATCTCCCGTAAACAAGCAGATGCTCCTGCAACACTGCTTAACCCCCTTCCCTCCCGCCCCCCCGCCGGAATGAAGAAGGCTGCCTGCTGAGGGGTTTTCTTCTCCCCCTGTGCACAGAAAAAGGGGGAAATAAGAAGCTATAGCTTTGCACAATACAGGGTTTTTGATCTTGGATTTTTCCAAAAAATGTTTTCTCAGATACAGAGCCTGAATAACAGGAGGTTTCATGGGAGGTGGAGTTAAAACATCACAGAGGGAAAGGGAAATTGGTTTTTTTAAAAAAAAGAAAAACAAAGCTTTTTTTCAAGCCCCAAAAAGATGTTTGGGGAATATTTTTGGGCCCCTTTTAGGTAAGAAACCTTTTTTCCTTTTCCTTTCCAAAAAAAAAAAAAAGTCCCTTTTTAAATTTTTTGGAAGGGTGGAAGCAGGGGAAACCCAAGTAACCCAAATTTCATTTAAACCCTTTCAATTTTGCTTTAAATTTTAAAGGCAATTCCCCCATTTTAAAACTGTTTATTTCTGCAAAAAAAAAAGGGAAAGTTTTCTAAAACAATATTTTGGGAAACCAAAAAGAAGCAGCAAAATTTGGGTCACCCATTTTTATAAAACTGCCCCATTGATGAAAGGAAAGGGCTGTTTGGGTAAGGAGATCATGTTTTGGGAAAATTTGGGGAAAAAAATATTTCCCTGAGATCCCCCTCTCCCATATCAAAGAAAGGGTTTTAAAAAAGAAAATGCAAAAAAAAATATTTTTTAGTAGGACAAAGTATTTCCGGGGAAAAAAAATAAAAACCCGCTTGGGGGGGGTTCAATGAAATTATTTCTTTTTATCCCACCACCACTTCATAGTCCGCATTCTTGTTTTCTCAGTTTTTTTTGCTGTAAATTTTAGTGATCTTGTTTTTCCCAAAAAAAAAAAAAAAAAAAAAACCCCATAAGGGAAACAAAAGGGAACATAAATTTAGTTAAAAAAAGCAAATGGAAATGCATACTAAAAATGAGGGTTCAGTTTTTAATGATTTTTTGGGGGTAAAAGAATAAAACATAATGGGGCGATTTATCAAAAATGTCTAAAACTTTAGGGTAAACCAAAAAAAATTTAAAAAAGTTTTAGCTCGCCTGTAAAAAAAAATGAGATGGTTTGCAGGGAATAAAAAATTCTGAAGCTAAATTCCCCGGTTTGAAACCAAAAAAAAAAAGAAAAATCCACCAAAATCTCTATGCGTTAAAAATTGATGGTGCTTTCAGGGTTTATTCCAAAAAAAATTACAAATCCCTTGCAGAAAAAAAACATGTAGCAAAGGGAAAGCACTGACGCGTTTTTAGGAGACAACTCCCCTTTTAAAAGGGGTTTGCCAAGGGGCGAGGGTTTTCTGCTAAGAGCAAATGTTTAAAAAAAGCCAAGTTTTAGGCCTTTAGAGCTAAGGGCAAAAGGGCCCCGTGACAGAGGGGGCCCTTGCCTTGGGGATCGTGTTTAAATGTTCACCCCCAAATTTAATCAAAACCCCAATTGTGGATTCGTATTTCCCGGCAAAAGACAAAATAATTTTTTCCCGGTGCCCTTGAAAAACTTCTTGCGCTCAGTTTCAACAATAAATTTTTCTCTTCGCAAGCCCCCGGGAAAGCCTTTTTTGTCAGGTCGTATCAAATTGGGAAATTTTTAAATAACTAAGGGCAGAAAAGGCAGCTGTAGATTCTCAGGCTGCCAATTTTTTTAATAAAAATATTTTAAAAAAAGTGATTAAAGACCCATTTTTTGGGGAGGGCCCCCGTCCAAAAAATTTCATCGTGGGGGGAAAAACCCCCCTTTAATTTCATTTTCTCCGAAACCGTCAAATTGGGGAATTTTTGCAAAATGTTTTCTTTATTTTTGCAATGATTTTTTAAAAATTTTGTTTTTTAATTTTAAAACCCGCAAGCACAAGTAATTTTTAATGCATCAAGAATTTGGGTGGATTTTTTCTTTTTGTTTTTTGAACACTCGGGTAGAAATTCCAAATGCCCGAAAAAGCAAATTTTTTTCTTGTTGAAGTTTCGCACTTGACAGCGAGAATTTCTGGGGAAAGGGGCCCCCGGGTCGTCTGGGAACCCCTTTTATGGGTCGGGAATTTGCACAAATCCAAACCCCCTAAAGGGCCATTTCGGGACCCAGACATCCTTTAGTAGGCTTTCAAGTTAAAAACCTACATGTTGTTTCAGTCTGGGTTTGATTTGCGGTTTTCTTGTTTTGGTGCTCCCGGGTCCCCTTTTCGTTTTTTGTACGTTTTTATCCGTTTTGGGGCCCCAAAAGGACCCAAAAAGGTATCTAACAATGAAAAAAAAGTGATTTTTAAAAATTGCTTTTTAAAATGGGGAAACACCCCAAACGCCATTCACACAGTGACCGTCAATTTCGGTCTACTGCTTTTTTCGGAAACCTCTTCGGATCTGTTCCCTAATTTTTCATTGGTTTTTAATTTTTTTTTGGGCCAAAAAGAAGCAGCAGGAGCCCTAATTTTTTAAAACTAGGGGGTGATTCCCCGCTGCAAACCCAAAACGCACCCCAAACACGCAGCTGCATATTGGATACATTTTTAATTTGTTTAAGACACCCAAACCCCCCGTGGGGTTTTTTAATGTGATTTGGATCCCCAAAAAAAACCCTGTGAACAAACCCTTTTCCTCTCTTTAATGTTCACTTAAAAGTTGTTTTTAATTTTTAGGTTTAAACAAAAGGGGGTTTTTTAAGGTTTTTTCCCGGTACTGAGGGGCCCCCTGGGCCCTTTAAAAAGTTTTGGCTGGAAATCAAAAGAAAAATCACACCACCCCAAATTTCAAAAAAATTTAAAAAAAAAAATTTTTATCGGGAGAAAAGTTTTGGGTTTTTTTGGGGGGATAGTTTTTAAATTTTTTCATATAAATTTAAATGCTGAAATTTTTTTTTTTCATTTTTTTATTGGGAGCGTGAAAATAAAAAGTGTTTATCGCAATTTTCTTTTTTTTAAAACTTTTTTACCCCCAAATTCCCAAATAAATAACCTAGAAGATTAATTTACAGGTTATTTTGGCGTGTTTTAACCTTATATGGTTTTTGTGTAATGTATCACTAAATATTTTTTTTTACATATTTTTTTATTTTTCTTTTTTTTTTTTTTTTTTTTTTTTTTACCACTTTTTAAATTAGTAAAAAGTCTTAGCATACCCTGATGGAGTCCCGACAGGCATGGAAACCTCCCTTTAAATTATGCCTTGGTCTCAGACAGGGGAATCAAAGGGTTAAATGGGTTGTCTCATACATTGATTCATCAGTTGTCTTGGTTTTATTCGAATCAGAGGCGTGTTCCCCCTGGCTTTTACTAGGTACGCAGAAAACCAGGTCCCGTACTATAGCAACAATCTGGAAACCTTTCAGGCTTAGGACCCGAGGAGCTCAGCAGCCCATGCAAGAGGGGAAATCTCAGAATGGTAGGACACAGTTAATAACACATATTACAAATGACTTGTTTTTGCAAAATCTTTAAAATAAAAGGTAACCCTTTTATCGCAATCCCTTCAAAAGCCGGGGGTCAAGGTTTCCTCCTGACGTTTCATGTTGCTCTAGGAACGGGAGTGGTTAAATACAGCTCCGTTCCTAAACAGGGGCGGCACTGGTTTTTGGGCAAAAAACCCTCTTTCTCAGCAATTTCCAAATGGCGTCGCTGTAAGAAGACGCCTGCACAGTCGACGTCAAGATTTTGTGGGCTCGTTATGGAGTTTTTTTTTCCCTTGTGCATTGAAATTTTTTTAAGTACATATAACTTTTCTTGCTGAAACAGGATATCTGGTGATCTGCGCTTTTTATGTGGACAGAAGTTTGTCTCTCTATGCATTCCTAACAGCAAGAGGTTAAGAACCTCCCATAGTATTTACATAGAGAAGATTTCACTTCTGGACACACAATCCTGCTGTGTCATTCAGCCCACTCAGAGTGCGGGTCACATGACATCAGTGGCAGCAGTGAGAACAAATCCTGTATTCAGCTGCAGGTAGGGAAAATACTGGCATCTAGCGGTAAATACCTAGAGGCAATTTCTAATGAACTAAAGGTAGAAAATGGAGGGGTCATTTCATAATTTTAGTAGTAATAATATTCTTATAAAATTGACAATAATTATTATTTGTCGATACTTAGAACTATTAGCTTTTATACAATGTGGTTCTTTCTTATTAGTTATTTGACCCCAACTGTGTGTAACATTACACCTTGTGTTTTTTGTACTTATCCTACACAAAACACTTGTGTGAGAAGGTGAAAAAAACTCTGATACAATTTATATTTCAGCATGCTCCTTAAAACAGGGCCGACGAGGCATACGTACCGAAATTCACCAAAACTCGGATTTTTTCTTGGGTCTTTTACTGTTCGTGTTCTATCTTTCCCTCCTCCGAGGCATTTAACACTGGTTTAAGCCCAACCCTTGCATTTCGGGTCCAGTATTTCAATATATATCTGTTGAAAAGAAGAATAGGAGTTTCTCTCATTATACAAGTGCACTCTGTTAGATGCACACATTGGAGATATTGGTGGACAGTTTTGCGGGCACCAGTGCACAGGAAACATTGAAGAGCTGTGAACAGAGGTACAAAGGCGGGCAACAAAAACATAAATAAAAGGATTGGTGGACTACAGTACTAGAAAGATTGACAAGATTGGGGTTATCTAGTTTAGAGAAAAACGCTTCAAGGGGGAACAAATAAAATATTAAATAATATCAGGGGTCAATATAGAGATCTCTACCAGGAATTATTTCCACTAAATTAAAACGAGGACAGTAACTAAGAACAAGAGGGCATCCTCATACGTCTAGAGGAACAAGAAGGCGTTTCAACATAAGACATAGAAAGGGATTTTTTTAACTGTAAGAGCCAGTGAGACTGTGGAACTCTCTCCAGAGGGAACTTGTCATGGTGAATACTATAACAGACAGTTCAAAAGGGTTGGATCATTTTCTGGGAGCGTAATAATATAACCAAGTATAGTGACCAGGATTCTGTAGAGGGTCATTGATCCAGGATTATTCTGAATTGCCTAGTAATAGTGGAGTCGGGATGGATTTTTTTTCCCTAAAATGAGGAACAATTGTGAGCTTTGTACCTCATTTGGTGTATTTTTGCCTTCCTCTGGATCAACACTATACAGCACAATGAGGGCTGAACTAGGATTGGATCGCGACTCGTCTTTTTTGGCTTTACAAACTATGTAACTATATACTGACAAATACTGTCTCTGAATGAAGCCGCGGTCGGGCATGCGCACTGCCGCTACACTGAATTTTATGGGACTGATGGAGATGGACAAGAGCAGTACTCAGGTGTCTCCATCAGTGCCAAGGAACAAACTGCAACTGCAGCTCTGTGCACATGGGGACACAGGACACTTGTTCTTGTGATCAGAGGAGGTCCCGGGAAGAGGACTGAAAGAGGCTAAAGGAGTGTTCCCATCACATTACTCAGAGAGCTGAGAGCATAGACTCTGTCCATTCACTCTTAAAGGGAACCTGTCGTTTAGGTTATGCCCCCGTGCTGAGGACAACACAAGCCAGTGTCAGACCTGCTGTTTCCAGCGCTGTGTCCCTTATTCTGTAAGATGCTGGAGTTTTAGAGCATTTAGTGCTCAAATCGTATTTATAAGCAGGTGTTAGCCCCGCCCACCAAAAGCTAGCCCCACCACCCACTGGCAGTTATTCACATGTTTCTGCCTATATAAAGTGAAGAGGCCCCGTTCACACGGCTTATTTGCCGACGGATTGCGCCGTATTCCCGCGCCGAAATGGGCCTAGCTCGGCGTATTTATGCGCATCAATACGGCGCCAATCCTCGGAGTCATTAACGGTAATCCACTGCTCCTCATAGAGAACAGTGATTCATCGCTCCACCCGCTCAGCAAATCCCCGCAGGGGGAGAAAGTGAACATGCACAATTATTTACCGCCGCGGACGCGCCGTAAACAATGGCTTTGTCCTAGTGGGGCCGGGAGCGGCGCCTCCCGCACGCGCTCCGGCCCCGGCCCCGTTTATCACGGCGGATTTGTGCGCTCAATACGGCGCACAAAATCCATACGGGAATAAGCCGTGTGGAACAACGTCACATAATAGGGTTTATCAATTGAGGACTAGGGCGGGGCTTAGCTTCAGGTGGGCGGGCTTGAAAACAATCTGACTGTTTTCTCTGGCTGAAAACTGCGATTTGGAGCATTAAATACTCGAAAACTCACAGAATAAACGGGACACAGCGCTGGAAACAAACAGCAGGGTCTGACACTTAGCTTGTGCTGTCCTCACACGTGGGGGGCATAACCCCCATGTGACAGGTTTCTCTTTTAAAGGGGTTTTGCCACAAAGTTAAAAATTGACGTTGGGAAACCTGCAAACTAAATAATAAACATTTTCACCATTCATCATCTAAAATCTGCATCGTTTTTGTTTTAGCGTGCTCCTTTAGTGATTTCATTGATTACCAGCTGTTTCCAGGGGATACGACCAGTGATGAAAGCTTCTCAGCTCCTGGGTCAGACACGTATCACCTCTACCTCTCAGGCACTACTGAGTGTTCATTCCCCGGGTGCTGTCATTCTACTCCCTCCTCTGTACTCCCTTAGTAATAGGTCGTCAAAAACGTGCAAATAAATAAAAAAAAAAAACCTTCAATTAGGTTGTGCTTTGATTAGAGAAAAAAAAAAATCCACAGGTTTGGTTCATGCAGGGATTTGAACCTAGGACCTTTGTGCTGTGAGGTAAAACTTTACCTCTGAGCTAATCACAACTTTATACAAAACAGACCTTTCTTTGACTAGAGAGAGGAAAGGCCTGGTGATGTCATCCTGTTGGGGTCGCATGATATGCAAATCAAACAATACACACACCAACGCCCCCTTCTAGCACACAGAGCTGAAAGAGCTGGTTACAGGAGGTTGTGAAAATGAGAACGTGGCAAAAACCCCTTTAACCCCTTACCGACATTTGCCGTACTCATACGGCAATGTCGTGGTAGGTGTTTCCCTGCCAAATTGCCGCTATGAGTACGTCACGGCAATCTTGCGCGCGCTCACAAGCGGAGCGCGCAAGATCGCGGCATGAAACCAGCGGTATATTACCGCTGGCATCATGCCGCAATCACCCCATCGGCCGGAGTGCGCATCCGGCCGCGGGGGATTAACCCCCCAGATGTCGCGACATCGTGGTCGCGACATTCGCGGCTGCGGGCGGCAGGAGTGAGGCTCCTTGCCGCCCGTAGATCTCGGGCGCAAGTAACGGCGCTGAGCGCCGTTAACCGGTCCTCCTACCAGAACAGCCCGGACGCTGATGGAACGAGCATCCGGGTTGTCTGTGACGTCACGATGCCCACAATGCATAAGTGTGGGCAGCCGTGACAGACAGTTGGCCATGTAGACCAGGATACAGCTATATAACTGTCATGCTGATCTCCTTTTGCATGAATGATCTGACGATTCTTTCATGCTTTACCCCCTGGGGAAAGTGTAAAAAAGTATGAAAAAGTTAAAAACAAAGTTTAAAAAAGTAAAACACAAACCAAAAAATAAAATAAAAACACGTACACGCCCTTTTCTCCCTTCCCTTTGACAAGCGCCAAATCGCCCTAAAAAAGATCTAAAATTAAATAAAGTACCCATATTTGGTATTGCCCCGCGTGCGTAGACGAACCCACCCTATAAATCGGTCATGTTTATTTAACCCGTACGGTGAACGCCGTAAAAAAAACCCCCAAAAAACAGTCCACAGAATAGCGATTTTTGTTCATCCCGCAGCACATAAAATGGAGTAAAAAGTAATCAAAAACCATATCAACACAAAGTGATGCCAATTAAAACGTCAGTTCATCCCGGCAAAAAAAAAGCGTCCTTACACAGCTCTTATACGGAAAAATAAAAAGTTCTGGCTATTAGAAAGATAGCGTAAGCATAAATAAAGTTTTAACACATAAAACACTTTTTTTTCAAAAATTTGCTTTCAAATAAAAAAACTACATAAATTGGGTATCACCGTAATCGTCTCAACCCACAGAGTCAAACTAAACTTGTCACGATACTGCGCACGGTGAAACGCTATTAAAAATAAACACTCAAAAAACACTGTCTAGGATTCGCATATTTTCCTTCACCCTATCCTTCCAAAAAAAAAACAGGATTTAAAAAGCCGATCATAAGTCTTGTCCCCCCAAAAATATTACCAATAAAAAACGTCCAAATCATCCCGCAAAAAAAAAAGTCCCCTATACAGCTCCATAACAGAAAAAAAAAAAAAGGTTATGGCTCTCAAGACTGCGGTGATGCAAAAACGTGTTTTCCTTTTCAAATAAATGTGTTGTTTATTGTGTAAAAGCAGTTAAAACATTTAACAATATACAAATGTGGGTATCGCTGATAATCGTATCAACCTGGCTGAGTAAAACTAGCATGTCATTTAATACCGCAACAGTGACCAGCTGTAAAAAATAAAAAACACTACCATGATTGCTGTTTTATTGTACAAAGCTTCACAAAAACTCTTAATTAAAAGTGTCAAAGCATCATATGCCCCCCGTAAATGGTATCAATAAAAACATCAACTACATCTCAGAAAAACAAGACCACACAAGACAGCTCCATAATGCCAAAAAATTAAGAAAGCGATGGCTGTCATAAATACGGACATCTTAAAAACCGCAAAAAAAACTTTTTATAAAACTCCTTCTATTTGTGGTGTACAAGTAATAAAAACATAAAAAACTATATAAAATTTATAATCGATTGTAATTGTACCGACCCCATAGTAAAGTTTATCCCGGTCATTTTATCCCGAAATGGCGCATACTGCGTTAAAAATGAAGCGCCAAAAACAATGGCGGAACTGCGTTTCCCTCCACCTCCATTATCATGGCCCAATGCTAAAAAAAGGAATACGGAACACCTGTGCGCCCAAAATGAAAAATACACCCTTAGGTGAGATCCCTGATGGGCGTTGAATCAAAATGGAGCAACTTCAGGAAAGGTTTCACCTGTTTTAGAGTACTTTGGTTGCTTTGGAGATGTCGGACCTGGCCCCAACACCAATATCTGTGCGCCAAAAGCCTAATAGCACTCCTCAAACAGCAGTTTACCACCCACATGTAGGGTGATTGCGAACTTGGAAGAAATTGCGTAACACATTTTGGGGCTTTTTTTTTCCAATGCGATTCCTTTTAGAAAATTTAAACACATTATCTTACAGCTAAAATTGCAGATTATTATTGGGAATAATAAATTTTTTTTTATTTACAGAGCCGAACGCAAAAAAAAATTTGTGATACGCTGTGGGTAGTACGATATACTACACCTACACCTCTGGATATATTCCGTAAGGGGTGTGTTTCCAATATGGGTCGTTTTAGGGGTATTAATTACGTTTTGGAACCTTAGGGTGTCCGCAAACCTGAAATGGCCCCTAAATAAAATTGTAAGAAATGAGGCCCCAGAGTCCATAGGTTGCTCCTCCTATTCTGGGGCTTGTGGTTGAGCCATAATAATGCACTAGGGCCACATATTGGGATATCTCTGAAACGCAGAATCCTGGGAATCAATATTAATTTGCATTTCTCTGATCACATTGTAACCGTATTCTTGTCAATAAATGTCCATAAATATTGAAAATCTGCAAAAAAATTTAAAATTTTTGAAATTTCACTTCCACTTTGCTTTAATTTCTGTGAAAACCACCTAATGGGATAATAAACTTTTTCTAAAGCAGTTTTTGAATACTGTAAGGGGAGTAGTTTTCATAGAGAGGTCATTTATGGGGGTATGAAACATACAGGTCAATCCAAAGTTCACGTTAGAACTGGACTGCGTCCCTAAAAATAATGTATATTGCAAATTTTATTGAAAGATATGTGAAAATTAACACTAATTTATAAGCCCCCTAGATGTCGTAAAAAAAAAAAAATAGACATTTAAAAAAAATGATTGCCTAAACATACAGCAGACATATGGTAGATGCTAGTTATAAACTATTTTGAGTGGAATAACTAACTGTCTTACATCAGAAATTTTTGAAGTTTGGAAATTGGTAAATTATTTTCATCATTTGTTCACCATAAATTTTATATTATTTCACAAATAAAAATCATTTGTTTGGACCAAAATTTCTACTATCTTATAGCACAATGTGTCACGAGATAACAATCTCTGAATCACATGGATAGGTTAAAAGTGTCAAAAATTATTCTCATATAAATGAACACAAAGACATGATTTCAAAATATGGGCACGTCAGAGAGGCCAAAACTGGCTCCGGCGGTAAGGGGTTAAGGCAGTTTCGAGCACGGCAGAGCAAATGTGTACTTGACATTCCCATATAAATGAACAGAGGAAGCTGCACATATACAGACCTTGGAACGCTATCACCTGTATAAGGCCGGGTTCATATGGCTAAAGCGGCGCAGACCATACCATTTAAATAAATTAAAAACATTGTTTTAAAATACTTACCTATCTGATGTGAGGAGGATGTTTTAAATACAATATTATCTGAAGAGTTGACATCAGTTGTGATCCCCGCAGAGCTAAAACCCTAGGGAACTCCCTAACCTCAACTGTCTTTAAACCTAAGAGCATCCAATATACTTGGCTGAAACAAAAGGGATTGTATAGATGCGGTTCATATCCCGTACATGGCATTTTGTCCGTCCATGTAAGGAGTTTTTTTGATTCCTCTGGGAACAAAAGGTCTCTAATTATACCACAACCTCTCTATATCTCTATCTCTCTCTATCTCTGTTCACAACAGTTGTGAGAGCGAGATTAGATTGGGGGCGAGGATGACATTTCAGAGTGATCGAGAGAGCGAGCGTACGGGAACACATAATGTGATGGGTGAGCAGTGGTGAGGGAGGACAGGGGAGTGAGGAGAAGGCGTTGGAAGAATGGGTGATTGGTTATGTGTGGGATAAAACACACGAACGAAAATGAACTCACACATATATCAATAATAATAACAGTATTACACAGAACTGATTACTCTCGCCGCGTTCTCAGATGTCGCCCACTATTCAAAATATAATAATCAAACAATGAACTGAGAAGTACACTTAGAGAGTTCGGGTTTATCCGCTCTACACTCTCTCTCTGAGAGAGATCATAGTTAACATGATGTTTCTAATAATCGACAAAGAAACGATAGTATATGACACTAGTTTATGATATTAAGTCACTTAAAGGGGTGGGCGGGACAGATATCTACTCTGATTGTTGTTGTCTATCTCTGTCTCTCTCTTCACCTAAATGACTTCATTTAAAACGCCAAACGATGTGTCACTATCAGAGCATCTGAGGGAAAACACGATGTTCTGTTTTCAGTAATTTTTTCAGTGTCGTTAATGGGGTTGTCGACTACAATACTGGGTTTTAATTAAAAGATCATTAAAAAAACATAACACTTTGCAATATATGTTTCATTACAAATGTCCCCTACTGATTTTGAGTTTATGCCCTGGTAGTAGAGTGCACATCAGCTTTCTCAAATCACTATAGCATCATCCGAGCCTGTTGATCTTATCTCAACTGGCTTCAGGTTCTGATGAGAATCATTTTTTCGAATACAGGTCCAGACAGAGCACAGAGCCCCTCCAGCAACAGTATGTCTTCTGCAAGGAAGGGAGGGGAGGGGCTCTGGCTTCTGTGTCTGTGTGGATTAACCCTGTGTGTGCCGCTCCCCTCCTGCTCTCTACAGACAGATTGATGAGAGCAGAGGTGAGGCTTGATCTGTAGTCAGTAGAATGGTGCAGCCATTGAAGTGTGTTACTATAAGTCATGATGTGTCTGTGAGCTCTGACTATACTAATAAAACCAGATCATGGGGCATGTGAATGGTTCGATGACCACTTCCTCTCTGCTGTATTTTTGAACACATCGTGATTAAAGTAACACACTTCACAGCTGCCCTTGTCTGTTCTGACAGTTTGTTTGTTGTTGTCTTGAGATGGTGGAGATTTGTATCAAGCAGGGGTATAGGAACCTTGCATTCCCCCCTGCCCTACTGATCTAGCAATCACAGGAGCTTCACAGACCTCGTCCACACTCATAGATCAGCCCTCCTCCCTGTCTCCTGACTCCTGTGGATCTGACAGTGCAGCTGATCTACAGTGAGCAGCCAGCAGCAGACCTAGGCAGGCCATCACAAAATGTTTAACCCGGCAGCAAAACCAACTCGCCCTTGTCCCTGCTGTTATAGAAGTTTAAGGAGGAGACTTGTGTGTGTGCGCATGAGAGTTGAGGGGGGAAGAGGGATGAGAAGAGGCAGACAAGAAGCACGCCCCTGGAATTAAAAAATCCATTGCCTTCGCCAGACACATTGAAGTAGGACTGGAAAGCTTTGTAATGAGACAAACTCCTTTTAAGTTTCATTCATATTATTTTGTTTTTCAGCAATGATAGTTATTCTTAAAGAAACCTGTCCATAGTTTTGCCCCACCTTGCAGAAGGGCAGTCACAAGCTAGTGTCAGACCTGCTGTTTCCAGCGCTGTGTCCATTATAGATGCAGCAGTTTTAACCCTTTAACGACCGTCCACCATCTTTTGGTGTTGGGCATCTCAGGTCGTTCATCTTCAGCAACGTCTCTTGAAGTCGCTGTAGACGACATCGGGGTTTGTGGCTCCCGGCGCCGCAGCTGTGCTGGGATCAGAGCTGTACTACACAGTCTGTTCTCAGTGTATCTCCTGCAAGCGCTGGACAGCGGGGGAAACCTCCGCTCCATGGCACTTAACCCTTCGATTGCTGCGGTTCGCACAGCATAATCATAGGGCTTTCCCCTGCTCTGTTTGGTGATCGGGGCCACCGTGCACTAGAGGGTTGTAATGTGTAGACATGCCAAAGATCAGGAAGACTGTGAGCTAGTCCAGAATCACGTCGCTTGTGTCAGTTTGATAATGTATTAGCATATATGAATATGATAATACATTACTAAGTGTAAAAAAAAACAAAAAAAAACAGTAAGGGTATGTTCACATGGTGTATTGCAGGCATATAGTGGCACGTACTGCACGCCTGCTGCTTCAGAACTACATGCTGGCCAGCGTTCACTTCTGAAGTGCTCCCAATGACACTCACTTTCAGGACACGTCATTCTTCTTCCCGCCACATTTTGTGCGCTGGGGAAAATGGCATGTACTCCTAGCTCTCAATTGCGGGGTGTACTTGCAGCCCAATTACGCACCGAACTACGCCCTGCAAATACGCCGTGTGGACACTTCCTAACACCCCAAACCACAACTTTCCTTCCCGCTCCTGCTATCCTCACACTTTATATCAGCAATATATAAACTTCAGTGCCGGCAAAGTGACATCACTACAAAACTTATGTAAGAGACACTTTTGCCATAAAAAAAAAAAAAAGTTTTTTTTTTCTTTTTACTATTTTCCCACATATTACAAAAAAAAAAAAAAAATAAAGGAAAGTAAAAATGTTATAAATATAAAGCCGAACAAAACACGGACAAAATGTTTAGAATAACCAAGTGCAAAATTAGTGTTCAAACCTTGGGAAAAAGTAAGTGTGTCTGACCAGGAACTGGTTAAAAAAAAACAGTGCTTATCCACCATTTGTAGTCCTGTCCTATCTGTAAAATCCAGGGCAGGACACAACTAGTAAGTAAAGCCAGTTTTGTGTTGCAGACAAGACTCTGGGTGCTTCCACACAGAGCGGTTTTGGTGTGTTTGACACGTTTTTGAACAGGAAGGCGCAGCAATTAAGGGAGCTTTCACACGGTGTGTTTTTGACACTTTTTGATGCATTTTTGTGCAACAATTACAGGTTCATGTCCATAATTTTTGAAGAATGATACAAAAGTTAATTTTTTACAAAGTCAACTTGCATCAGGTTTTATAATGGCAATTTGCATATACTCCAGAATGCTATAAAGAGTGGATCAGCTTTAACAGCAATAAATTGAAAGTCAATTAGTTGCCTAAAAATGAACTTTTTCCCCAAAACACATTCCACTTCATTGCAGAGCCTGCCTTAAATGTACCGAGCTAACATCGCTTTCAGTGATTGCACCATTAACACGGTGTGGGTAGTTGAAGAGGACAGGGCTGGAATCAATCTATCAGTGATTAAGTAAGAATCTGGCACCACTGGACACTTTAAAAGAGAGGAGCTTGTGCTTGCATCCGTTGTTTCTCTTCTGTTAACCATGGTTATCGCTAAAGAAACACTGCAGGTCATCATTTGCACTGCACAAAACTGGCCTAACAGGGAAGAGTATCCAGTCTAGAAAGATTGCACCTCAGTCAACAATCTAACGCATCATCAAGGAATTCAAGGAGAGGGTTCAATATGTTGCCAAAAAAGCTCGCAGTGGCACCCATAGAAAGACCAGCAAGCACCAGGACCGTCTCTTAAAAGTTTTCATCTTCGGAATCGAGGCAACCATCAGTGCAGAGCCTTGCTCAGGAATGGGCAGCAGGCAGGTGTGAGTTGCACGCACTGTGAGGTGGGAGACTGATGGAGCAAGGCCTGGGGTCAAGAAGGGCAGCAAAAAATCCTACTTCTCTCTCTCAAGAAAAAACATCAGGGGACAGACTGAATATTCTGCCAAAGGTACAGGGAGTGGAACTGCTGAGGACTGTGTCAAGTCCATTTTCTCTGATGAATCCCCTTTCGAATGTTTTTTGGAACATCTGGAAAACAGCTAGATGGGAGAAGACAAGGTGAGGCGATAACCGACCAGTTTGTCTCATGGCCAACTGTAAAGCATCCAAAAACCATTCATGGTGTGGGGTTCTTCTCACCTAAGGGAATCTGGCTCTCTAACAGTCTTGCCTAAAAAAACACAACCATGAAATAAAGAAAGGTACCAGAATGTCCTGAAAGAGCAACTTCTTCTCCCAACCGTCCAAAGCATTTGGGTGATCAACCAATGCCTTTTTCCAGCAAGATGGAGCACCTCTGCCATAAAGGCAAAGTGATAACTAAATGGCTCAAGAACAAAACATAGAGATTTTGGGTCTCGATGGACCTGGAAACTCCCCCAGATCTTAATCCATTTTGACAAAATGCAGGCATTTCGATTGTGCAAGAATGGACTCTCTCAGTCCAAGATTTTGGTCCAGAAGTTGATTGAGAGCATGCCAGGGAGAATTGCATGAGGTCCTAGAAGAAGAAGGGTCAACACTGCCAAATATTACTAGCTGCATTAACTCAATCTGTCAAGAAAAAAGCTTTTTGTATAATCAAAATAATGAAATTGCACTTGTATTTCTGTATGTGATGAAAAACATCTGACAAACAACACATAAAAACCAGAGGCATCAGATCGATGTGAAAAATATAATAATTGGTCATATCTCAAAACTTTTGGCCATGACTTTAACAGCATTAATTGCTGCGCCTTTCTACTCAAAAGCATGTCGAAAATGCACCAAAACCGTTCTGCCTGAAAGCACCATAAGGGTATGTTCACACGGCTGATTTTGATGCGGTTTTCAAAGCGTTTCCTCGTCCAAAACGCCCCCAGTTCATTTAATTGATTCCTATGTAAAACCTCGTATGTGTTCCACCCACACAACGAGGTTTTTAAAGCGCTTCTTTGGGAAGCTGAAAAAGAAGTGTCCATGTCAATTCTTGAAGCGTTTTTTAGGTGTTGATTATCTCCGTATCGCGAGTATTTGCCCAACTGTCTACTAAATCTTGTATGGGTTTCAAGAACCTCGTCCAAAAACGCACCAAAGAAACGTCTCTATAACCTCCTTCTGAAGAAGCGCGGTTTAAGGCGATGTTTTGATTTTGTTGGTTTTGGGATGCAGTAAACGCTCTCGAAAAACTCTTTGAACAAAAACCACTGTCAAAAATCATGTCCGAGTGAATATAGGCCGAAGGCTTATTGGAGGCGCGTGTTGATTTCAGCCGTAGCTGTGCGCTGTAATTTTTGGCGCTGCAGTACTAGCTAGAATCCAATTCCCTGTCCCAGTCATTACGGTAATCACGTATTTCTCATAGAGAAATATGGATTTACCGTCTCTCTCACGTCCCTTTCGGGGGCGAATACGGAGCAGTAAGGGTGGGGGGTGAGAATAGTGACATGCATAAACATTAATTTACGGCGATTGTTATGCGCCATTGAATGAATGAGCTGTCTCTATGGGCCAGGCAGAGGCTGCTGTGGCCCTACGTCCCCGCCGCTCGAACGTAATTGCGGTGGCGAATACTATCCTCACGTAAATTAGCGATCTCGGGCAATTAAGCCGTGTGTAACGCCAGGTCGCCATAAGTGGTATCTTCACACGTTGAACTGTGGCACGTACAGAAAAATAAAAAAAATATTGTGGCCGAACAATACACTGTGTGTCATCGGCGGAGCATTGCACTACTCACCGACGGTGCACGGGAGTGGCGGCATCGCATATACGCCGACCGACCATTGACGATGATCATTACTCTGCAGGCCGTTGGGCCATCGTATTCGCGCGGCAAGGTATGAATTGGACATGTCACTTATCTCCCCACTACGTACAATACGGAAAAGATATTGTACACAAGGCGTGGAGAGGAGGCGGCGAATCCATAGTTCTCTATGAAATGCTATGGGATTACCGCGTAATTTATGGGGCGTCACTCTCGAGCGTATAAATTGCAAATGACGAAAGAGTGGCGTGCTGCAATTAGCGCTGTGTGAACATCAGCGCCGTTAGTCGGCAATGTTTCTCCACGGCCATTATTTTGACGTTGTTTTGAGACGAAGGTTTTTGATTCGTTTGCTGCTGCGCCCAAAACACTCCTGAAACCTACACTTCTTCATAAGAGGTTTTAGAGGCGTTCTCAAGGCGATGGTTTTCACCCATTACAAATTATGGCCAGGAACGAAAAAACCAGCCCACCTTAACAAGAACCAAAAAACTGCTCTTCAAGAATTACATGAGACACCATTATCTTTTTCATTGGCTTTCCAAAGAGTGCTAAAAACCCTCGTTGAGTGTGAACTACACAACAGACGGTTTTACATAGGAATCCAACTAGACAATGAACAGTGAATGCGTTTTGGGTCGAGAAACGCTCCAAAAACCCTCGTCCCAAAAACGCCATGTGAACATGGCCTTCCATGCTGAACATGTTCTGGCACAAAGAACTGAATCATAACGTGCCGCACGCACAAACGCCCTAAAGGATCATTGAACAGGCTATCTCCTTCCTCGCAACATTCCATTTTGTCATGCTGGAATTGGTTCCCTAGCCGTGAACAACCCTTGATATTGACAGGAGGTGGAGGAGCTGACAAGAATCTGATAAACAAACCCCGCCCTCACGAGGTAGCTGTCCTTGAGGCTGGTACTAAATGTGGGCGTGACCTCGACGGGCCTTGTCACTCAGTGTGGTGCGGTAGCCGTCGAAGAAGGTGTTGCGGTCACTATCGGCTCTAAAAGGGGCGTTCCCTGGGCGGGGCTTGACGGACAAGTTGGCGTGATGCCGTTATAAAAGAAACCGCTGCATTCGCCCGCAGGTCTCACCCTGCGAGCCACCACTTCACTGTGGTACTATTTCGCGCTCGTTAGTGCCCCCTTGACGAATATGCGCGGTAGCGCATCCCGGCTCCTCTTGAGCTCATATGTCTGACCAGAATGTACTTAAACCACACCGCATCCTGGTTCCTATGACACGTCTCGGGGTCACGGGAGTGCCATGGATGGGCCTTGCCTCGCTCTCACACACAGCTCGCGGGAGGGGCGGGGCTTACGCGGTCACGTGGGGGCGGGAGCTATTTCTACTGTCGCAGTTAGCGTCATCGTACACTATATAGTGCGGGCGGGCGGAGGGAGCAGCGCTCAGCGGGGGCTATGACAGCGTGCTTCTATCTGATAAGACATAAACTGTGTCTAGCAGGGGCGAGCGCGGCAGCGTCATGTTACAGCGGCCCGCGTCTCCAGGCGGTTAGAACCTTTCTGCATCGCGCTGGCTGATTGAACTTGCGGCAGCGGATTTGTGTCGCCAGAATGTTTCCTCTGTTTCTCAGCGAGACTGGCGTTTGCTGCTGACGGCACCGGCGGACCAGTTTGAATGTCCCAGCCGCTTGATTTGTTTCGTGCCGTCATGTCTCAGGCGGATCTGCTGGAGGAGATGAGCGGATGGAGCCCGGAGATGTGTCTGAGAGAGCTGCCTGCCGCCCTGCCCAAGCTCTCCATATCCTGCCCGTAATAAGGGTGCCCTCCTCAGGAAGGCCAGCACTTGTGTGTACTAGTGTCACTGCTTAGCTATGTTTTGTTGTGTTGCGGTACATCCTGTGCATTGACTTTAGTGGGTACAGATACACTCCGGGTAGAACTTGAATAGAGAATTGTGGGTGAACCTTATGGATCTTTGACAGCCCTCAACACGTGCCAGCTTCCAAGCTCACGTTAACATGGATTCTAGAAATGGCGGGCATCACATCAAATCTGATATTTATATTGGGGGTGATCGCATTTTCATGAATTTACGATTTACGAGCGGTGTTTAGGTAGGAGATAAATATTGTTACTAAAGACCTTGAGGTTCTGCTTTTACTTCATTTTAAAGATACAGCAGGTTACCTATCCTGATTGTTTACAGCAGGTTACCCAATCTCTGGTCCTGTGCTGGTGCCACTGCCCTTCAGTAGGTGACCGTACTCTGGCTGCTAAAGATGTGACTGCTAGTGTATGGCAAAAGCAGGGTGTCATGTAGCTGTCTATAAAACAAAGGGATAGATAACCTTGCGGCTGTATCTTTCGAAATAGAATTTGATCAAGGAATGTTTATTTTCCCTTCTTAGTTGCTTTTGAGAAAGCATTTTCGCATGAGCATCAGAGATTCCTCTTTTAGGCGAGAACAACATGGGCCGTGGCCAAGGTCGTCATCCAGGAGGGATTTCTGGTGACGTCTGGGCTGTGCTGACACTGGTTTAAAGTAATCATCTGAAATAACACTACTGGTAGGCCATCTTCTCTGAAAACTGTGTTGTGCTGTTCCTCTGTTATTCCTTTCTGACAAATGGATTACTCAAGTCTGTCAGGGCTGGCTTACATCCTTCCATTAGGGATGTGGTCCTGGCAGCAGTTTACTCTGACATTGTCCAGTCAGTGTGTGGGGATGGTAACACCCAGCTGACTGATTCAGTGATACATCTCTAGGAAGAATAAGGGTGTGGTCACACAGGATATAAATTCAGGCAGGTGAGGACGCAGTTTGTCTGCATATCTGTGAGGCTCCTAATGCAAGCGACATGCGGAAATGACAGAAGTGCAAACATAGGAGCTAAATTAACGGTCATTCCCCCATAGTTTCATTTCAATTGATAGGATTCACACCTTCACGTTTATCTAAATGACATGTCAATTATTCGTGGCGAATATCGTGTCGCGGCTGAGTAATGAATGTCAACGGAGGCGCTGGCGTTCCTGCTAAGCGCCCCTCCTCCCCCTCCCGGCTACACTCGGGGAGCCAGCGGTCGTGCTCATCCAAAAAGACACCCATGTACCGTGCCGCATACTGTAGGACGTCAGTCGGCAATACATTCCTGTGAACATAGCCAATACAGGAACAACGCACAACAAACAGTAGTTAAAGTAATGTTACCCACAAACGAGCTTATGTTCAGAATCGTATATTATCTGTCGATTTCAGATCGTGAAATACTTCCAAACATCGAGTTGCAAATAAGTGTCACTCATATGTGGCACTATTTGGCCACGCTGATTTCCACCGACGGATTTTCACAATCCTCAATTCAATATGGGGGTTGACTTCCGTCCGAATTAAGTGACATGCAAATTGTTTTTCCAGAGAGGACGATTGTCGCATAGAAATTATCAGTGTTCGGTCTGAACGACAGTACGACGTATTCTCCCATTAAAAGAATCAACACGTTGAATCTGAGCCTGTTACTTTTTGTAACTTGATATCGTCAACGCCGATTTATCTTCTTGTAAATACCGAGGACATGGTGGAGTCGGAGCTCGTGGCTATTTTCGGCACGGATGTTGTCAAACAAATGGAGCGCAAAGTATCACTCTGAACTACCACAAAATTAATTAATAAGATTGGTCCATGTTAATTTCTAATGCAGGTGGGGCAAAGAGCAAGAGGAGATTGGTCCGGGCAGTGCTACTCAGCTGCACCATTATCTTCCAGGTTCGTCCTTCATCAAAACATGATGGAGTGTAATTGGATAAGCACATGGAGCAGGCATAGCGCTAGCCCCAGGGGAAAAGATTCTGGGCTCGCGCAGGGCAAACAGTTTCACGCAAAATTTTTTCCACCCACTACCATCTCAAGAGAAAGTGTAGAAGAGTCGCAACCATGTCATCAGAAACTGACATGTGGGCGAGTGCAATTCCTTTATACCCTCGAACATTTTAAGAGTATGTTGCCCCTAGTGGGTCACCCGCTTTGGCCCCAACCCAAGTTAGTGTAGAGAGTCCGTTCTCTACCTGGTTATATAATGTGATCATGATGTGAGCGTCATAGTATGCAGGATCTGAATGGAGGTCATATTAACTAATTTCTCAGTAACAATTCAGAAACTAGCCGAGCTTTATATTGATGTGTGAAATGTTCCTGCATGTTTTTGCATAATAAAAATTTTGTTTGTGTCATATAATCATATTTCCAAAAAGTAAATTTTACGCAACTAAGCCACAGCAAAACATGGTTTAACAATGTTCACACAAATTGTGACTATCCAGGGTCCAGTTATCTCACCCCTCACAGCTACAGCTTTGTATGCATTAAGGCTTTCTGTAATTTTATATACAGTCATCTTACATACTTAAGTGGGCAAACAAACTTTGACTTAGCAAGTAGTTACATCTGGCTGTAGTTCTCCGCAGATTCGTTTTCCTTAACTGCGGCATTGTTACTTGTTTTTGCTCACTAAAAATCAAACATGTTTACTTTCTATTATTTTGTTAGTATTTCTGGGTAAATCCACCTTTGGAGCTTTTCAGCATCTGCCTCATTGAAATCCGTTACTGATGCTCCATCTGATCTTGACGGCCACGAAAATTCTGTATCTCCCGCGGTCTCATTCTATCACATTCCAATGTTGGTGGACACGACTGTGCAGCTTCTGGATTACAAAATGACTAGGCTTTTTCTTCAACTACTTGAGTGTAACTCTACTCGCCGTAAGTGGTTCAATAGATCAAAACATTGTTTAAACCACCCTGTTTAGGCTTGTCAGTGTCTGTTCTACTAAATAGCTGATTATTGTATGCATACTAGGTGAATTAAACATCTGACTGTTAACTACTCATTTTACTACAGTGAAAGTTAATGCACCTTAAAACATGCGCCGTGTATGAGGGAGTCAGAGTGCGGGTTTGGCGGAACTTGATGGAGTCGGAGTCGGCGCTTCGGCTGCCGACTCCAACAGCCCTGGTAGAAAGTTACTGGTCGTAGAAATCCGTCGCGAAATAATGTCCTGTGAATCGAGCCCTTAGGGCATGTGTTTCCTCAAATTGAACTCCAGCTTCCACCAAGACCCCAGCCACTATGTCTATTTTTCAAGGATCTCCCCACAAGTAATGCATCTGACCATAAATATATCACCTGAGCTAAACTGTAGGGAAATCCTGAAAAACGCTTTGACCTGGTTGGGGTGGGGGGGGGGGGGGGGGGTTCTTTGAGGACATCTGTGAGTTAGAGAAACACTGGGCCGTTAGGGTTATGTTCAACAAGCAGCGTGTTTTTAGGTACGTGTTTTGGATTCGTCTGTCAGTACTCCAAACAATTTTATAACAAGTGGGGGGTAGTTGGGGCAAAACCGATTATATATAACAAACCAAACGGTACCCAAACACGTATCTAATATTGGCAGAATGGTGATTATAGCATTGCTTATAATGAGTGATACACACATAGTGATCTGCTGGATCGCGTGTCTCATTGCGGTCTTTTGGATCCGTTCATACATAGAATTGAACATGTCAACGACATCTTGGTCCAAAAGACCAGCAGGAGCCCTGTTTAAAACTACTAGGGTACCGGTCCTGCGCTATCCAAACATGCTGTAGGCTAGGCGTGTTGGATACGTTTAGGATCCGATCTGGGTGGGGAGCTGCCCGACTGAGTTTTTTGGATTTGACTTCGGATCCAAAATATCTGAAATGCGATCTGCAAAAAACGCTGTTGTGAGTGCAACTGCCGCTTTATATAGTGCTATGTCTTCAGGCACATTGTACTTGCGGCGCGTAACAATCGTGTCTTCGGAGAGCTCGCGCTAATACGCATGTACTCAAACCCCAGGTGGCAAGTAATTGACAATCTGTATTGGTCTGCTGCGCGTACAAAACGCATACGGGCATAGGAGAGGAGGCGTAATCCATATTTCTCTATTAACTATGGGTATTACCAATAGATTGTTGGCGCGCACCATGACCTTATTATAGCGCAAATGCGCGCTGAAATTACTTCACAAGCTGTTGTGAACAATAGCCTAAGGTAAGTAGAGATGGCTCGCAGGATGGTTCTTTCATAAGGATTTACTAACAACAGGACAGTCAGTAGAGCTCACCGTTGACGTGCTCTCATTCATAGGGGTTGTCTGAAAAACGTCTGCCATTTTTATATTTTTTTTAGTGGACTGTGGATAAAACATCAAAATAACAGCGCGCTCAACTCTCTATTGGGAGGATGGACTCATTCAGTGGATGTGATCATGAGTAGGATCATTGAGTTCGGACTTGTGGTTTTCTGTGAGCCATGTATGGACGGTCAGTGACTGGTGGGGACAATGGAGCTCTGGCAGCCAGAGAGGTAAGTATGCATTATTTTTTTTTGAGTACATTCCTGCCACAAGCAGGGTTTTTGATAGTCTTGGGTTGCTCTACTTAAAATAAATAAAATAAACACCCCTAGGTTCACGTGGTGACTGTGCTACGTTCAGAGTATCTGTCAGGGTGCTTTAGAACAAGTAGATGACCCCAGCTTTGTATAACGTGTGTTGTGAAGTAAAGGGTGGGTGTGAGGGAAAAGGAGCGACGTGGTGTCTGATAAGCACTGGTGTCGCCTGTATTACTAACGTAAGTGATAAACGTTTCACCCACGGTGTCATGGGAAGCTCATGCAATCAGACGTGCAGGGATGTAATATATTAGACCCGATGGTAGGTGAAGGGGCAGATTGTTGCGGGCTTCACTTGAATATGTCTGGTTCACCAGTTTATAGAAATTGAGAAGTAATTAGGATCTTGAAGGATGAGTGTAAGATACGATGAAGAAACCAAACTTATAAGGGGAAATGGAGGCAATGCTTAGCTTAGTAAGAGGAAGCATTAAAAGATTGAACTTATTTAGTCATGAGTAAAAGGCGGCTTCGGAGAGACATGATTAAGTCTATAAAATATAAGAATAATTTAACTTTTATGTAGGGTTAGATATAATAGGATATACTAATGATATATATGGAATATATAGTATATTATATATATATATACTTAATTATATATATATATACTTATCATTCTCCTCTACAAAAAGTATTTCACATAAAACCCCCTAAAAAGACAAGAGGACATTCCCTTCATCTGGAGAAAAAAAGATTCAATCTGCAGAGGAGAAAAGCCTTCTTCACTATGAGAACTGTGAATCTTTGTAATAGTCGACTCAGGAGCTGGTCACCGCAGGAACAGTTAAAGGTTTCAATGAAGGCTTGGATAACTAACTTCTAATTAAAGTTAATACTCATGTAACTTGTATAAAATATCTAGATCCAGTCTGATGGCAACTCTGGGTTCAGGAATTAAAAATTCCTTTAGGGAAGTTTTGTTCTTACTTAATGGGTTCCAAAGCAGTCATCAGTAAGGATAAAAAGGTTCAAAACTCCCTATCCCCCCTCCCTTCATCCAAATCTTTCCCACCCTTGGTTGAACTTGATGGACATTTGTCTTTTTTTTTTCAAACATACTATATAACAGACCTCCCGCCAGTGATCGCCTCAGGCCCCATACATGTAGTGGATTTTTTGTAGGAATCTACAGCAGAAGTTTGTGTGTAAAGGGAACCTGTCACATAGGTTATGCCCCCCTTACTGAGGGCAGCACAAGCTAGAGTCAGATCTGCTGTTCCCAGCACTGTGTCCCTTATTCTGTAAGATGCTGCAGTTTTCATGTATTTAATGCTCAAATCTGCAGTTTTCAGCCAGAAAAGAGTCATTCAAAGAGTCAGTTTTTTTCAAACCCCGCCCACTTGAGGCTAGCCCTGCCCACCTCAACTGATAAACCTATTACTTTGAATAGGTAGAAACATGTGAATAACTGTCAGGTGGGTGGGGCTAGAATTTGGTGGGCGGGGCTAACACCTCATGAATAAGATTTGAGGGGTAAATGCTCTAAAACTCCATCATCTTACAGAATAAGGGACACAGCGCCGGAAATAGCAGGTCTGACACTAGCTTGTGCTGTCCTCAGCACGGGGGGCATGATCCATGTGACAGGTTCCCTTTAAGTCTGTTACTTTATATGGGAATAACTTTTTAATGCTTTTACCTATCCATGTGATTCTGAGATTTTCTCATGATACAATGGGCCTTATGTATGAAGACTGTCCAGCAGTAAGACTGTCTTTGTTGCCCATAGCAACCAATCACAGCTCCGCTTTCATTTTATATAGTGCTCTGGGAAAATGAAGTATGAGCTCTGGTTGCTATGAGCAACAAAGACAGTCTTACTGCTGGACAGTCTTCATACATAAGGCCCTTTGTGGTGTAAGTTAGAACTAAATTTTGGTCCATACAATCCATTTGTGAAAAATTTCAAAATGTTGTGAACATTTTAGAGAAATTTGCCATTTTCAAACTTAAAAAATGTGTCTGTAAGACAAGTTATACCACACAAAATAGTTTCTAACTAGCATCTATCTACAACGTGTCTGTGTGCTGGCATCTTTTTAAAAGTCTTATATTTTATGCTGGGGGCTTAGAAATTTAGTAGCAATTTTTAACATTTTCAAGAAAATTTGCACAGATTTTTTTTTTTAGGTTCTGATGTGACTTTGAGAGGCCTGTGTGTTAGAAACCCCCCATAAATCACTTCATCTAAGAAACTGCACCCAGTTTTTCTGTATACATAGCTTTATAAGGGCTTGTTTTTTGTGAGATGAGTTGACGCTTTCATTGGCATGATTTTGGGGTTCACATGATGCTTTGCTTTTTATCAAGGTTTTTGAGAGGCAGAATGAACAAAATATAGCAATGCTGGTAGTGTTTTAAATTTTTTTTACAGCACTGTGCAGTATAAATGACGTTCATTTTTCTAAGTAGGATAATACAATTACAGCGATACCAAGTGTATGTGTGCATGTGTGGGATATATATATATATATATATATATAAATAAATATATATATATATATAAAATATATATATATATATATACACATAAAACACACACATTTTTGGCCCGAGCGGGCTTCAGGCAGTCGCATGTTCCTGCCACTAGGTGGAAATACAGCAGTATAGACGTGCCACCAAAAAACCTGGCTTTGGTGGGGAAGGCAACTTTTTTGGCTCAGTAAATAGCATGGCTGCAATGCGGCTAGTAATGGGTTTTCCTTTCCGGGACGGCGATAGCTTGGGGGGTTGCCGTCCCAAAGTTCCAGGACGGGAAATTTTGGAACATCCCTGGAGGGCCGATTAAAAGCCTGTCTCTCCAGGTAATCGGGGTAGTGGCTTGCTACCTGAGAGTGGAGCAGCAAAGGGGCTGAGGGGAGGGCTCTTAACCCCCAGGCTTCAGGGAAAGTCGAAGTATATGATAAACGTACTGGCTGGAGGGTAGGTTCAAGCACAGAGAATAGAGAGGGTCTCTGTTATATGTGTAGTTAGTGGCTAGACGGCCTAGGGTTTTTTTGGAAATATTGTATACGTTTTCCTGTGTTGCAAAATAAAGCTGGTGGAGACCAGACTTGAAGAGAAACCTGTGTCAGCCTGCAAATCCCGTTTACCAAAGCGGCGATCCCGGAGCTAAGGAACCCCAGGACGGTCCAAGATGGCATCCGAACGCATGTGAAACGTTACTATATATATATATATATATATATATATATATATATATATATATATATATTTGCTTTTACACCATTAACACACTTTTATGTAAAAAAAGAAAACATGGTTTTGCATCACCACTCCCTACTATCTGATAAGACAAAGAGGAGAGCGGGACGGTAACCAGGGAAACCTGTGTGCAACTCGGAGCAGATAAAATCTGCTTTACCTCCTGACCAAATAAAATAAAAAAGACGTCTTGGAAAAAGTCTTGATTTAAAGGTGTCTCACTACAAGGATTGCTTTTTATGTTTAAAAATCTGCAAAAACAAGTCACTTTGGCAATATGTGGGCCATTAAAAGTGTTCTACCTATTCCCAGATATCCCCTCTTGTATGGGCTGCATCAGCTCCTCAGGTCACTATAGCTACAGACCTGTTTGATCTCTCCTGATAGGCTGGTAGCACTGGTTGCTATAGCTACAGACCTGGCTTCTACTGCGGCCTAGTAGAAGCCAGTAAACACGCCCCTGAATTCGAAATGAAACCAAGAAAACAGGACTCAGGTGAAATGAAACAATGTAGTGAGACAACCCCTTTAATGGTCCCTTCATGTTGAAAGCTAATCTTTGTAGTAATACTACCCCTATAAAATACATTTAACCACTAAAACTGAGGTTAGCTGAGGCCACTTCTGTCAGTATAGATGGAGCGTGGTGTTGTCCATGACCACATTTATTTCTATAGCCAACATAATCCCTTTGTTTTCTGTGCCAACCTCTATGGTCAGATACCAGCGATGGAGTGTGTAGTAACCAAAATAATCTTGTCTTCTGAGTTATCAGATCTTATTGTTGAGATCTGCATAGGTTGTAATCTAGGGTAATTCTGGTGTATTTTACAGTATAGCCCATACAGTGGGATTTTTCAGGGCCTCATGTATATTTAGAAAAATATACCCAATATGCACTCATATGATTAACCCCTTAACCCGAACGCCTGAAAAGGAGTTAATGACCAGAACATTTTTTTAGTTTTTGCCTCCTTGCGTTTCAACAGTTGTAACTTTTTTTTATTTTTTCAATGACGCAGTTGTAGGAGGCCTCGTTTTATTCGAGACAAGTTGTACTTCATGGGGGGATAGTTTAAATTCACTTAAAAATAATTGCAGAATTTTTTATTTTTTTTTACATTTTTTTACACCATTCACATTTCACACTTAATAACGTGTTAGATTAATTCTACAGATTATTACGGTCGTGTGGATACCTAATATGTGTAGGGTTTTTTTGTGTGTAATGTATCCACAATTTTTTATTAAATTTTTTTTTTTCTTTACACTTATGTTTTTTACTTTTTTTTCTAAATCCCATGATTTTTTACATACTTGGTAATGTATTAGTATATTCCTATATGCTAATACATTATAATCTGTGTTAGTCTGACACAGGAAGTGATCAGGGCAGCTCACTGTCTGTCCTGATCATTGGCTAGTCACACAGACAACCCTGGGGCTACTCTGGGTCCCCAGGGCTGACTGTGCAGCCGTTCCCCGAGCTCTGTTGGGTCACCGAATGTTCCGATCCCCCGACAGAGTAGGGGAACCCTTTGATTGCGCTGCGGTGACGAACTGCGTAAATCAAAGGGTTAAAGCACCGGGGAGCGGAGTTTCCCCCGCATACTCCGATGTCTGCAGCGACGCAAAAAGACGTCGCTGCAGACGAACGACCTGAAATGCCCGCCGTCAAAAGACGGTGGGCGGTCGTTAAGGAGTTATGGCAATGCATAGGATCCCATGAGTGGTATATACCTCAGTGTCGGTGGCATTTGAAATCTATCTGATGTATATAATAAAAGCAATGTGAAAGAGTAACGTTCCTCAATAGGGAGAGGCACCTTGACGCCGTTTGGAGATTTATACACCATTAGTTGCTCCATTGAAATATAAATTTATTCCAAAAGCTCATGGGAAATGAGCTAGGACTCTTACAGTGCCACTAATGAGTCCTAGCTCATTTCCCATGAGCGTTTTAGACTATAGAAACAATATGAACACGCTCTTAGACCTTTCCAGTTTATATATTCTGCAGTTTCTTACTTTCCTTAATAATTCATACTCAATGTTTCAGTGTTCAGATGACTGGAAGGAAAAAATACGTAAGTAAAAAACAGTAATATAGAATATCACAATTATGTATTTTTATTTTCTTTTTGTAATGTTTTTTTTTTTCCTCTCTTAGGATTGATTAAAATCGTTACAGAAATGTTTATGCCTCACATTAGTGTCTCGGAGTTGGAACAAGATATATTTTTACAACTGCTTCCAAAGGTAATAGGATCGGAAGACTGCTGATCCGTATTCATGTGAAATAGATTTTTTTTTTGTATCATTTGTGCTTGATCCACTTGTCTGTAATTAGAATAGGTTATTAGCATTCAGTTGCCAAGTCTTGTGATTCACACCATGTCCACTTGGCAGTACATCACCACAATCATTACTGACCTGCAGAATAGCGCCAGGTTTCACAGACTTGAGCTGTTTCTGTCTCTTTCTGCTTCACATTCAGGGACGGGTCTCTCATCCCGGGGGGCGGGTATCTCCTCACTGAAGACTGGTGACATCATCATGTGTTAGCAGATGAAGGGAGAGGATGTCACAGCTCGGCTGACCGGCCTCCTGGGAGGCGGGTCTCTCCTCACTGAAGACTGGCGACAATATCATTGTGTGTTAGAAGTGGAAGGCACAGGATGTCGCAGCTCTGCAGACCTCCTGCAATGGTTCTCATGCCTGGAGAGCCATCACCTCCCTCCCAGGCTCCAGTCCTTGTAACCAGAACACCTGCATTGCTGAAAACGGTTATACAAACAGCCTGAACTGATGAAACAAATGTGAGAAATGCACTCTGCTCCTCCCTCTGTTATCAGGCAGTAGGTAGAGGGGAAAAGAGACTGTAGAAGGCTGTGTTATATGGGGGGAGGGAGTTAATCTAGCAGCTGGAGACTCAGTAATTGCCCAGATCATTCACATAGAGCTGGGAGATGAGCATAGAGGAGCTCAGAGAACCTTTATTACACAGCCAGTAGACCGCACAGAAAGCTGTTTCACTTTCATTTTCCACAGCTCAAAGGGGAGTAAGTACAGAGTTCAGGCAGCCAATCACGGCACAGGGGGCGTGTCCCATCCAAGGGCATGTCCCAACACGGCTGACCTGCCAATCACTGCAAAGGGGGCGTGGCCCGACAGGTGGTTGATTTAGCTAATCTGTGTGTGTCTAGATCTTATATCTGCTATACTAAATGATTTAGGTAATGCAAACCAAATCTCTTAACAGCAAACAAAGCAAAATCAGAACAACAATGTATTTGGTAATCCTGTTTATTTACCTTTGCCTACATGATGAAAGCTAATAAATGTGGTGAGAAAAACCCCTTTAAGCAGATTTTCCTTCATGGTAACATTGCTTTAACTGAGGAACTTGGACTATGTAAATAAATCCTCCTGTAGCTCCGTGTTGAACGTTTGACATGATGATGTTTCCTCACTATAAACTATGTCTAGTGATGTCATTGGTCGGGTGAAACTATAAGGGCATGTCCCCACGACAGGCTTTTCAGCCAGTTTTACAGACGGTTTTTGGCTCTGAATGCCGTCTGTAAACCGGCTGTCAAACTTTATCACGGACCTTAAACGGAAAATCCGTGCAGTGGCCCCCAGTGCACGGATTTTCCGCCGGCGGTCCGAAAAACATTGAACATGTTCATTCTTCTGTGCGGTTTTCGGGCGGAACATGTCAATGTGAAGGGGGAGGGCTTTTCTCCCCCTGTGACCGGTATTTGGTCTGTGCCGTGGGGACATGTCCTAAGCAACATTGTGTAGAAGGATAAGAAGAGAGTAATAGGGGACACAATGGTCTGGAACGATTAGATGGTGAAAAGCCGGTAAGGTTTGTGTGCTCAATATTTTTTCTTGAATGAGCCTACTTTTAAAAAAGCTAGGAAAAACACTTTAATCCAGTATTCCAATAGCTGTCCCAAGGATCCTGTACTATGAATAAAGAGAATTGCTTCGTTTTTTTGTGTGTTGATAACTAAGGTTCTGTTCACATGACTGATTTGGATGCTGATTCTTTGGTGGATTCAGCGTTGAAAGAGAATTGATATGTAAATTTTTCAGGCTGGTTCACATTATAGTATATAGGAGGCTGAAAATCGGCGTTAAATCCTTGTCTGAATTCTGTGTTTACAGGCGTGGATTTTCCAGCAATGATTCAGCTCTGAAATTTTCAGCGTCCAAATCTACATTATTAATGATTAGAGTGACCGTCATTTTACTTTTCTATAAATTACTTTTTTTCCTTTAGGCTGGAGAGCATTTCCACAACTTATTATTTGAAATCTCAAGTCAGGCGTCCCAGTTATCAAGTCAAAATACTGAACTGAAGAACACATTGCGGAATATTCTCCAGGTACATCCTTCACCTTCCAAATTGTCAGAACACGGTCCATTCATGTCTTTGTAGGCGCACCTTGTAGTTAAAGAAAATACCTGTACTTAATGTATTTCTACAATAGAAAGGTACAGTATGTCACAAAAGTGAGTACAGCTCACATATTTGTAAATATATCTCTCCCCCTCTCCCCCCCTCCCCCCCTCTCTCCCCCCTCCTCCTCCCCCTCCTCTCCCCCTCCCTCTCCCCCTCCTCCGCCTCTCTCCCCCCTCTCTCCCTCTCTCCCCCTCCCCTCTCCTGCCCTCTCTCCCACTCTCTCCTGCCCTCTCTCCCACTCTCTCCTGCCCTCTCTCTCCCCCTCTCTCCCCCTCTCTCCCTCTCTCCCCCCTCTCTCCCCCTCTCTCTCCCTCTCCGTCCATCATAGTTCCTTTCCTGCGCTGTATCATGCTCGCTAAAATTTATGACCTATAGTGAGTGGATTAGTGCACCTATGACAGGCAGGTAGGGTTACATTGTGTCTCTCTCTCTCGCTGACTGGTGTGCACTCGGAGCAGATAAAATTTCTCCTATCTCCTCAACAAAGCTATATATTTGGAAAAGTCTTTCATTACTGTTCCCTACATATTGAAAGCTAATCTTTGTAATGAGACAACCCCTTTAAAGAGAACCTGTCACATAGATTATGCCCCCCTTGCTGAGGACAGGACAAGCTAGTGTCAGACCTGCTGTTTCCAGCGCTGTGTCCCTTATTCTGTAAGATGCTGGAGTTGTCGTGTATTTAATGCTCAAATCTGCAGTTTTCAGCCAGAAGAGTCATTCGAAGAGTCCTTCAAAAAGTCAGTTTTTTTTTTTAAACCCGGGCCAAGGAGGAGCCCCCCCACCTCAACTGACAACCTATTACTTTGAATAGGTGAAACATGTGAATAACTGTCAGGGGCGGGGGTACCGTTTTTGGGGGGGGCTAACACCGGCTCATGAAAAAGATTTGGGTAAATACCTAAAAAAAAAAAAGACGAAAAAAAAAACATGGCCATACTCACTGCTTAGTAAACTTTACTACATGAGTATGGCCATGTTTCTGTTTCCCTCTTTTTTAGTATTTTTTTTTCCCCTTTTTTTGTAATTTTTTGATTTTAAGGGGGTGTAGGGACCTGCAATAGTGAGGAGGCCCTGACGTTTGGGTTTCAGGCTTTCAATATAATGGCCATTTTTTTAACCAAAACCCCATATTTTATGTTTTTTTTCCCGTAGTAAAATATTTTTTTTTTCCCAACAAAACTGGGGGCTGGAAGCAAATAGAAAACCCGCGGCCCCCCCCCCAGCGGGAAGGGGTGAGAGCGGTTTTTTTTTATGGGTATTTTTGTATCTGTAAGTTTCCCCAAAGTATGGTACTGTGGGGTTTTTTTTTTTTTGCATGCATGTGAATAGTGTCAATTTAAGGGGCAGCTTTCTGTCCACCCGGGAGAGATGTATGGCACTACCCCTTATGCACCTGGGTATTTTTCTTTTTAAAAGCAGGGGGCGTGTGCTGCCTCGTCTGTGGGGGTTTGGCTCACTTCAGCTTTACTACAGTGAGTATGGCCCCTGTTTCTGTTTCCGTCTTTTCTTGAGTATTTTTTTTCCCCTTTTTTTATATTTTGTGATTTTTAAGGGAGTGTAGGGACCGCAATGATAGGAGCCGTGACGTTTGGCTTGCAGGCTTACAAAAATGGCCATTATTTTTAACCAAAACCCCATATTTTGATGTTTTTTTAGTAGTAAAATAGTTTTTTTTTCCCAACAGTACTGGGGGGCTGGATGCAAATAAATACCAGCGGGCCCCCCCCCCCCATGCGTGGAAAGGGTGGAGCGGTTTGTCTTATGGGGATTTTTTTATTGTATGTTTCCCCAAAGTATGGACTGTGGTGTTTTTTTTTTTTTGCATGCTATGTAATAGATGTCAATTTAAGGTGAGCTTTCTTCCCCCTAGTGGGGGAGATGTATGGGGCACTACCCATTTCTGCACCGGGGGATTTTTCTTTTAAAAGCATGGGGGGGTGTTCTGCCTCTGTGCGTGTTTAGGTCACTTCAGCTTTACTAGCATGAGTAGGCCAGTTTCTGTTTCCCTTTTTTCTTGAGTATTTTTTTTTCCCCCTTTTTCTGTATATTTTGTGATTTTTGGGGTGTAGGGACCTGCAAAGAAGGACCGTGCGTTGGCTTGCAGGCTTACATAAAATGCCATTAGTTAACCCAAACTCATATTTTATGTTTTTCCATATGTAAAAATTTTTTTTTCCCAACGTACTGGGGACGGGGTGCAAGTAAATACCAGCGGGCCCCCCCCCCCAGGGGAAGGTTTGAAGCGGTTGTCTTTGGGATTTTTGAAACTGTAATTTCCCAAAAAGTAGGTACTGTGGTTTTTTGCTTTTTTGCATGTATGTGAATAGATGTCCCCCAATTTAAGGTGCAGCTTTCTGTCCACCTGTGGAGAGTGTTGGGGAAAACCCATTACTGCACCTGGGGATTTTTTTTTAAAGCATGGGGGGGTGTGCTCTCTGGCTGTGTTTAGCCACTTCAGCTTTATGCAGTGGGGTAAAATGCCCAGTTTCTGTTTCCCCTTTTCCCTTTTTTCTTGAGTATTTTTTTCCCCTTTTTCTGTATATTTTGTGATTTTAAGGGGGTGTAGGGACCGCAAAAAAAATGAGGACGTGACGTTTGGCTTTCAGGCTTACAATATAATGGCCTTATGTTTAACCAATACCTCTATTTTATTTTTTTTTCCCGTATGTAAAATAGTTTTTTTGCCCAACAGACTGGGGACTGGATGCAAGTAAAAAAGCCAGCCGCCCCCCCCCATGGTGGGGAAAGGGGTGAGAGCGGGTTTTTTATGGGTATTTTTTTTTATCTGTATAGTTTCCCAACTATGGGACTGTGGGGTTTTTGCTTTTTGCAGCATGTGAATAAAGTCAATTAAAGGGGCAGCTTTCTGCCACCCGTGGGAAAATGTATACACTACCCTTAGCTGCACCGGGTATTTTTCTTTAATAGCATGGGGGCGTGTGTGCCTCTGTGCTGTGTTTAGGCTCACTTTGTTTCTGCAGGAGTATGGGCCATGTTTCTTTTCCGTCTTTTTCTTGAGTATTTTTTTTCCCCTTTTTTTCGTATATTTTGTGATTTTAAGGATGAGGGACCTGCAATAGAGAGGAGCCGTGGTTTGGGTTGCAGGGTTACAAAATAAGGCCATTAAAGTTTAACCAATACCTATATTTTATGTTTTTCCAGTATGAAAATAGTTTTTTTGCCCCAAAATACTGGGGACGGATGCAAGTAGAATACCAGCGCCGCCCCCCCCATGCGGGAAGGTGTGAGAGCGGTTGTCTTAAGGGGATTTTTTTTATCTGTATATTTTCCCCAACGATGGGGACGGGTGTTTTTTTCTTTTTTTTCATGTATGTGAATAATGTCAATTTAAGTGCAGCTTTCGTCCCTAGTGGGGGAGATGTATGGGACCAAAATACCCCTTAGCGCACCGGGTATTTTTTTTTTAAAAGCATGGGGGGTGTGCTGCCCTGTGCGTTTTTGGCTCACTTTAGCTTTTTAGAGTGAGTATGGCCATGTTTCTGTTTCCGTCTTTTTTTTGAGTATTTTTCCCCTTTTTTCTTTATTTTTTTGATTTTAAGGGATGTAGGGACCTCAATAGATGAGGAGCCGTGAGTTTGGGTTGCAGGCTTACAATATAATGGCCATTATTTTAACCAATACCTATATTTTTATTTTTTCCAGTATGTAAAATAGTTTTTTTGCCCCCCAGAAATGGGGATGGATGCAAGTAGAATACCAGGGCCCCCCCCCCCATGCTGGAAGGTGTGAGAAAAGGGTTGTCTTTTGGGGATTTTTGATCTGTAAGTTTTTCCCCAAGTAGGTACTGTGGTGTTTTTGCTTTTTTTTTCATGCTATGTGAATGAGTCAAATTTAATGCAGCTTTTTGTCCACCCAGTGGAGAGAGTATGGGACACTACCCATTAGCTCACCCGGGTATTTTTTTTTAATAGCATGGGGGGCGTTTGCGCCTCTGTGCTGGGTTTTAGGTCACTTCACTTTTCTGCAGTGGGGGTATGGCCATGTTTCTGTTTTTCCCTTTTTCTTGAGTATTTTTTTTTTTTCCCTTTTTTTTGTATATTTTGTGATTTTAAGGGAGTGTAGGGACCCAATAGATGAGGAGCCGTGACTTTGGCTTGCAGGCTTACAATAAATGGCCATTATGTTAACCAATACCCCATATTTGATGTTTTTTCCCGTATGTAAAATAGTTTTTTTTTTCCCAACAGTACTGGGGGGCTGGATCAAGTAAAAAAAAAAACCACGGGGCCCCCCCAACGTGGAAGGTGGTTTAGAGCGGGGTTTCTTATGGGGATTTTTGTATCTGTATAGTTTTTCCCAAAGTATGGCTGTGGGTTTTTGCTTTTTTGCATGCTATTTTAATAGTGTCAAATTTAAAGGGGTCAATTTTCTGTCCACCTAGTGGAAAAGGTGTTGGGCACTACCCATTAGCTGCACCTGGGTATTTTTCTTTAATAGCTGGGGGGGTGCTGCCTCTGTGCTGTGTTTAGGCTCCTTCAGTTACTAGAGTGGGTTTTCCATGTTCGTTTCCGTCTTTTTTCTTGAGTATTTTTTCCCCCTTTTTTGTATATTTAAAAACTCTAAAACTCCAGCATCTTCAGAATAAGGGGCACAGCGCTGGAAAAAAGCAGGTCGAACAGATTGTGCTGTCCTACAAGGGGGGGGCAAAAATTATGTGACAGGTTCTCTTTAAGCGCAAGTGTGACAGGCTCTCCATTCTGAGCCAAGCCTTTCAGGGGCTTGTTCCCGAGATAGATGTGGGACCCACATCTATCAGACTTTAAAACTAAAGAATCCATTAAAGAAAATGCATATGGTTAATTGTGATAGTGATCAAAGCAATTTATTATCTATATTGTACTTGGAAAAAAAAGGATTCTGGTTGTTATAAGGGCCGTTCACACGGCTTATTCTGGGACGGATTTCAGCCGTATTGCGCTCCGTATTTGCGCTGCAGTACGGCTGGAATCCGTCCCAGCCATTACGGTAATCCACAGCTCTCATAGAGAACTATGGATTCCGTCTCCGCTCGCCGGGCGGGGAGAAAGTGACATGTTCATTATCCCGGCGGGATAGGCGCCGTGGATAATGAAAGTCTATGGGGCCGGCGGGCAGCACCCCCGCCCTTTATGCAAGCCGTAATTGCGGGCGAAATCCGTCCCGCAATTACGGCTTGCATAAGCCGTGTGAACCGGGCCATAGACAACATAGCCGATTTTCTTCCAAAGCCAGGGTTAAGGCCCAAAATGTGTGCCTTACTGCAGTGTGGTTAGACATTTAATATAGCTCATGTAGTAATGTATAATTTTCCTAGGTAAACCAAGAATGAATTTTTATGCACAATGAAATCTTTTTGGTTTTCTTTTTGTATTCTTCAGGATATGGCTCAGTGGATAGAAGCACTAACTGCTTGTGTGCGCTACGTCTGTTCTATAGAGGAACCAGTGACCTTGGAGAATATCCAGTCCCTTCCTTCCTCTGTGCTGCAGGTTCTTTTAGCCGCTTTCACCCACTGCAAGGTAAGTTGTTAATATGACATGATTATGATTACAGACAGAGCAATTTAACACCTCACTGGGCATGTCCCTTTGTCACTGTTGAAATAAAGATTGCCACATCTGTAACTCAATGTAAAACCAGCTTACATAGAGTGCAAAATAAGCGTGTGTTGTCAAAATGCTCTTCTGCTATAGCAAAACTGGTAAAACATATAATTGGGGCAGATTTATGAATACTGTCTAACACTTAATGTAAACTTAAACCAGACCAGATGTGTCACATATTTCATAGTGTTGATAATCTGGCACAAGTTAGAATGGTCTAGTCTAACTTCCCCATTTTTAAGCTGGCTTACTTTATACCACTAATTGTAGCAAAATTTTGGCACAGCGGCATTAGGTAAGCCAACTTAAAGGGGTATTCTCATTACATTAAATGGCCTTCAGAATAAGGGGACAGTGAAAACAAGCAACTTTGCAATTGGATGTCATTTGCAAAGCTGTCTTGTTTTCACTGTATCCCTTATTCTCTTTTTCTGTACTCACTCGTCTCCTATGTCGGTCGGATCCCTCCTCCTCGCTCTCCATTGGCTGCCGACTCTCCTAATTTACATACAGGCCGGCCCCCGGTCGTATTCACGTGAACGCGTATTCCTCTGCATGCTCCGTGATGCCGACCGCCCCTGTCTTCCTTGACTCTGTTATCATTACTGGGCATGCACAGTAGCCTGGAATCTTTTACTGAGCAGGCACATTCCCTCCTCGCTCCCTGTCATTGCCGAGATACGGCAGAGAGGGAGGGAGGAGTGGGGGAGGCTGTGCTCTTCTTGGACATCACTGTGAGTGACTAACACTATGAAGTGAGAAGTCACACACAGTGTGCGCTATTCTCTCACTGTGCTCTGAAATAACTGTCTCGGGAGCGAGCACAAACAGTGAGGGGGTGACGATATCATCCCCCTTCAGTTATGAAACACCCAGCTGGTAGGGGAAGAAACGCCTCTGGATTTCAGGAGCTGAGAAACTGACAAGTACAATGAAATAGCCAAACTGATGAAGCGATATTACCCCTTTAAAAAGGTTAATATTTGACTAAACTGTTCTTACCTGCGGCAGATTTATGAACAGTTTGATAAATGTGGCGTATTGTAAGACTGTTTATTATAAGTTTACACAGTCTTAAGAGTTAGACAGTATTGATAAATCTGCCCCATTATTTTCACAATACAGTGGTCTTTCCTGGGACATGGGGGCAGAATTGTCAATTCTGTCAAACTCATGATCACACGACGTTTTTCAGAACCGTTTTTTGATCCGTTTTTCGGACCAAAAACGGATCCAAAAAACTTATCTAACAAATATGAAGTGTGATTTACATTGGTTTCTCCATTCACACAAGTGATCACTGCTGCGCTTTTACTTGCTTCTTTTCAGTGTGTTTTTCGGATCCGTTTTAAGGATTGTCATGTCATTTCTACTTGCATTTTACGCAAGTGAAATCCCCAAAGGAAACAATGGAGTGCAATCTTGGAGCCTGAAAAATGGATCCTAAATCGCAACATACATTTGGGTACGTTTTGGATACCAAAAGCGCATCCGAAAAACACATGGGCTTTAAATTTGTAGTGTAGTACACTAAATCGGCCGCTAGAGGTTTCATTTGATGTAGAAGAACTGATTGAACTTTAGTAACCTGGAGTGTAAAGTGTGTTAGATGTAATGTAAGAGGAAATCCAATAGAGGGCGCTGCCATTATTTTACATGTGTTTAATCTTAGAAATCTCTTTTTAATGGTTTGAATGAAACAAAAGCAGTTTTTTTAGTATAAAATTGGTGTTTATAGAAATTATAGACGTTATTCATAATTTATAAATGTTTTAGATAAATAGTTTATTATAGAATGTTGAGTGGCTTTAGTATTATACTGAAACCACTCAACATTCTATAATAAACTATCTAAAACATTTATAAATAATTTATTTAAAAACTTCTATAATTTCTATAAACGGCCATTCTATACTAAAAAACTGCTTTTGTTTGAGTCAAAACATATAAAAAAGAGATTTCTAAGATTAAACACATGTAAAATAATGGAAGCGCCCTCTTGTTCAAACAGTGCTTCTACATCAAATGAGACCGATTTAGTGTATTGCATTAAAGATTCTACCTTTTCAAACTACAGTCTCTGTGGATGGTATCATCTGTGATTAATCATTAATAATTAACAAATTATTAATAATCCTATTAACGAATTATTAACTATTAGTTATTCATTATTTATTATTAACAATTAATAATTTAATAATTAACAATTCATAATTATTTATTAGGGTTAGGGGTAGTTAGGGTTAGGTTAAATCAGGAATTGTAAATTAATAATTATCAAAGGGGTGTATTTGGTCATGGAATAGGTTAAATTAATAGATAATTGATTTGAAAGAAAAGGCATTGAAAAACGTATCCAAAAAACGCGTGCAAAATGCGTCCAAAAAAGCATCAGCTGCTGCGGTTTTGGATACGTTTTTTTGATTGCAGTTTGGATGCAGTTTTCTTCTGGTAAAAAATGGATCCAAAAACAGATCCAGATCCAAAACGTTGTGTTAACAAGCCCTGCCATGGTCAATTTAGTGCTGGGATCGCCATCTTTTCGTAAGACAGTCACTGGCACCCAGTACACAGGTCACGCTGACACCATACTTGTTCAAGCTGACCTCCCCCAGCTTTATTCTCCAAGCATTTTACAAGACACTACAAAATAATTCCTAGGCTGTCTAGCCACTTCCTAAACATTCATAGAATCTTTCTGTCAGTGGTCTGGGTCTACTACACAGCCCCCACAGAACATGTACTCACATAGTACAGTACAGTCCTGGGTGCCGGCTTCCGTCAAGTCTTTGGGCAGTTCAGAACCTTGTCCTCCGCTCTGCTTGTTGCTCCACACACTTGGCAGCCAACCACACCCAATGCTATCCTGAAGGAACAGGCTTTGTAACCGACCTGTCCTGGAATCCTGGCTTGGACAAGCTGCTGAGCAGCTCTCCTAACTACCACCTGTGTCAGTAACTTATGGTAGTCACTTCTGGCTCACCTTCCTGATGGTCAGCAACTCGGTAACTAATACCCTGGAGACCAATCAGCGGCAGCAGAATATATATAAAATATATATATTTTATTAGTTGACTGAACTATTGGTCCAACAGGCTGTGTGACTGACCGTGCTCGGCTTTCTCATAGCCTTAGAACGAAGCAACAGTGCTCCTTTCAAACACTTCTTTGCTGCTGCGAGGAGGACAGATTGGAGACTTGAGGTCTCCACTTTAGTGATCGGTGAAAGTCTCCGCTGTGGGACCCCCAGCAATTGGAGGTTTATTACCTATCCTGTGTATAGATGATAAATGTCTACAGTGGGGAAAATCCCTTTAAGGAAATGGGAAAATACTCTTTCTTTATATCAAAATGGGAAGTATTGAGTTGAAGGGCACAAATTATTATTATTATTTTTTTTTATTTTTTTTTTTTAGAAATAACACTGCTTTTGTTTCCCAGGATAGTGATTCAGTATATTGTGGAAGACTCCATCTGGTTTCAGATTTACTTCAAGCCCTTTTTAAAGAAGCCGTCTCCCTTGAAAAACAGTTGATGGAATTGCTGGATAAAACTACTCTAAGTGTCTCCGCGTCAGACAGTGAAATTACAGCCATGGTCTCCGGTATGTTCTGGGCAATAACCCCAAATATTATATGGTTAGCACTGCACTGTTAACAGTGGCATATTTATCAATGACCGCTTTTGAAGTCATTTTAATAAAATATTAGCAGCTCAATCTGTAATGTTTACTTTAACTTCTTAATGACCGCCCACCGTCTTTCGACGGCGGGCATTTCGGGTCGTTCGTCTGCAGCGACGTCTTTTGGCGTCGCTGCAGACATTGGAGTTTGCGGCGACGCAGCAGCGCTGAGAACAGGGCTGTACTACACAGCCCTGACCCCAGCGCAGCTCCTGCGAGCACCGGGGAGTGGGGGAAACCTCCGCTCCCCGATGCTTTAACCCTTTGATTGCCACAGTTCATCACCGCAGCGCAATCAAAGGGTTTCCCTGCTCTGTCGGGTGATCCGTAATCTCGGTGACCCGACAGAGCCCGGGGAATGGCTGCACAGTCAGCCCTGGGGACCTTGAGTGAGCCCAGGGAATGGCTGCACAGTTAGCCCTGGGGACCTAGAGTAGCCCCAGGGCTGTCTGTGTAAGGAGCCAGTGATCAGGGCAGACTGTGAGCTGTCCTGGTCACTCACTATGTCAGACTGACACAGATGATAATGTATTAGCATATATGAATATGTTAATACATTACCAAGTGTAAAAAAAAAAAAAAAAAAAAAATAGTTATTCCTTCATGGGATTTAAAAGAAAAAGTAAAAAACATAAAGAAGTGTAAAAAAAAATTAAAAAAAATAAAATAAAAATAAATATTTAATTAAAAAATAATTGTGCATACATTACACACACAAAAAAACCTACACATATTAGGTATCCACATGACCATAATAACCTGTATTATTAAGTTAAGTGTGAAATGTGAATGGTGTAAAAAAACACAAAAAAAAAAAAAAAATACTGCAATTATTTATAAGTGAATTTAAACTATTCCCCCATAAAGTACAACTTGTCTCGAATAAAACAAGGCCTCATACAACTGCTTAATTGAAAAAATACAAAAGTTACAACTGTTGAAACACAAGGAGGAAAAAACTAAAAAAAAAAATGTGCTGGTCATTAACTACTTTTCAGGCCTGGGGCTTAAGGGGTTAAAATAAAAATCACTTTGATGCTTCTTACCTTTTAGTTTACTTTGTTACAAACTTTTATGTAGTGGTAACATTCTGGATATTTTTTTTCTTTGCAGTGATGCATACATTCTTGGATATCTGTGCAGTTGTCTCTAAAATGGATCATGCCCTGCACGCAAACACATGGAAATTTATCATCAAGTGAGTAATAACAAAAATGTTCTTTGTTGCCTGGAAGCAGTGGTTTGTAGGTGTCACAAAGGTGAACTAGGGAATGTCTAGGATATGGTGTCTTACCTTGTAAGGTAATGGTGTAACGCTTTAACCCCTTAATCCCCGCTCACTGTCTTTTGATGGTGGGACGTTCGTCTTCTCTGTCAGCAGCGATGTCAAAAGATGTCGCTGCCTACAGAGAGGGTTTGCGGTTCCCAGCGCTGCAACTGCTCTATGAACAGAGCTGTGGTTAACAGCTCCATTCCTAAATTAGTCTCCCTAAAGAACAGGGACTGGAGGAAGCCTCTGATCCCCCGTTGTCTAACCCTTTGATTACCACGGTCCGTGACCGCAGCATAATCAAAGAAGATTCATGCCCCGCCAGCTCTGCTCTCTGAAGTGCGGGGACTTGTTCTTAAGATGGATGAGGGTCTCTAAGGTGGGTAAGTCCCTTTGCTCAGATCATTGTGCTCTTTAATATGCTGTCTGTATCCTGCTATTAAACTAACAATGCAGTCCAACCATATCTATTTTTTTTTTTTTTTTTTAGACAGACCCTCAAACATCAGACATTGGTAAAAGGTCAACTGCGTCATGATGACATTGTAAGTTCCTTGTGTGATGATATTCTACTGTCGTTCCAGTCGTGCTTGCAGCTGGCAGAGCATATGAAGCTTACAGGAACGCAGGTAAATAGAAGTCACAATTGTTTCCATGAGTAAAAAAAAAGTTTATCTTGTTAAAGGGGTTTTCTCGCTACAAAGATCATATCTGTAATGATGGGGACAGTAAAAATAAGCACTTTTGCAATTGGTTTGCATTACCTAAATCACTTAGTATAGCAGATATAAGCTAATCTGTGTGTCTATAGCTATTTCTGCAGCACCCCCTTTTCTGTGATTGGCTGGCTGATATGTCATTCAGCCCTGTTGTGACACGCCTGCTGGATGGGATATGCCTCCTGTGCTGTGATTGACTGCCTGCACTCTGCTTACTCCTCCTGAGCTGTGTAAATTGAAAGTGAAACTAGTTGCCTCAGCTTTCATTTTCGACTGTCTGTATAATAAAGGCTCTCTGAGCTTCTCCATGCTCATCTCTCAGCCCTGAGAGAGTCTCGAGCTGGTATATTCTCCCCCCCCCCCTTCCCCCCCAAATAACACAGTCTTATACAGTCTGCTCTACACCTGCCAGATAACAGAGGGGGGGGGGAGGGAGGGCAGAGTGCATTTCTCACATTTGTTTCATCAGTTCAGACTGTGTGTATAACTGCTTACACCAATAGTGTTCTGCTTACAGCAATGTAGGGGTTCTGGTTACAAGGAGCTTGTCCAGTCTGAGAGGCAGGTGACCGCTCTGCAGACATGAGAACTGACCATTGCAGGAGGTCTGCAGTGCTGTGACATCCTCTCCCTTCCACTGCTCACACAGAATGATGTCACAACTCTTCAGTGAGGGGAAACACGCCTCCTGGGATGAGAGACTCGCCCCTGGTTTTGAAGCTGTAAGAGAGGTCAACAGCTCAAGTCTGCGAAAGCCAGTGACTAGAAAATCCCTTTAAACACAAGTGTTTTATGATAGATCAACACTGCGTCGGAAATACACAATAATGTGTAAATGAAAAAAAAAATTATATATCCACAATGATGGCAGACACTTCCAAAACTTACACATTATTGTTTTTGTTTGGGTAATTTCTTTTGTTATATTCATATTTATTATTTTTATTGTTAGTCTGTATTTAGTTGAGTGTATTTTGATGTAGTACTGTGCAGTAGGTTTTGGGTAGGGTGTTCATGTGCCGGGTCGCCCCTTTCGGGGTGGGCGCTCTGTCTACTTCTCTTTCTCTATAATAGTTGTCTTAGTAGGTGCTAAATATGGGATTCCGTTTGGTCGTCCATTTTTTAATTCCATCAATAAAAGTTATTTTTTTTTAAAAGTAATTTTGTATCTGTACCCATAGGCATGTGCCAGGTGTTAGCCCCCGCCCACCCAAGACTAGCGCTGCCCACCTGACAGTTATTCACATGTTTCTACCTATTCAAAGTAATAGGTTAATCAGGTTTCAGGTGGGTGGAGCTAGCCCCAGGTGGGCGGGGTATGAAAAAAACTGACTCTTTTTCTCTTGAGCTCTAAAACTACAGCATCTTACAGAATAAGGGACACCGCACTGGAAACATCATGTCCGTCACTAGCTTGTGCTGCCCTCAGCAAGGAGGGCATAACATATGTGACAGGTTCTCTTTAAAACTGGCAATTTGCAGCCAGAAAGAGTCCAGCTTATTCACGAGCAGATGATAGCCCCGCTATCTTTTCATGACTCTTCTGGCTGAAAACTGCAGATATGAGCATTAACTGCTCTTAAACTGCAGCATCTTATAGCATAAGGGTCCCAGCTCTGGAAACATCAGGTCTGACACTAGCTTGTGCTGCCCTTGGCAAGGGGGGCAAAAATTAGGTGACAGGTTCTCTTTAAAGGGGTTGTCTCACTACAAGGATTGATTTTTATGCTAAAGATCTTACAAAAACAAATCACTTTACAATATGTGTCCATTAACAGTATCCTACCTATTCTGAGATATACCCTCTTGTATGAGCTGCATCAGCTCCTCAGGTTGCTATAGCTGCAGACCTGTTTGATCTATCCTGATTGGCTGCCAGCACTGGTTGCTGTAGCTACAGACCTGGCTTCTACTGCAGCATAGTGGAAGCCAGTAAACACACCCCTGAATTCAAAGTGAAACCAAGAAAACAGGACTGAGATAAGATAAATCAACGTAGTGAGACAACCTCTTTAAGTCTTGTGGCTGTTCCTTTCTACTTTAGCAGAGTGAAGTGATTCACTTACTGTGATGCTCACCCATGCCTCCTGCTTGTAACACACTAATGGGCTGCTGCACAGCGCCTTCTGCTTTTAAGTCTATGGCAGTTGCAAAAGTAGGCGAGCAAGCAGCGTAGTCATTTCTCCATTGCGTTCTGTGAGGACAAAGGAGTGAATGGGCAAATGGAAGGTCACGAAGCCCCCAGTTCTCCTCTGGTATAGTTTCCATCTCTGAAACTATTAACACTGAGGCATTTATGGAACATACTGTGGACGGTTCTACAGCTTCAGGCTCCCACTTCCAATTCAGGCTATGGGTGGTTTTACACCATTGACTGACATTTCAGCTCTGCTATTCCTAGCTGAGCCTGTTAGAGGGACATTGATGATAAACAGCAGGGCACAAGGCTACAGAGCTCTAAAGGGTTAAAGTTTGCCAGTAACAAAGATAAACAAGCTCCTGTGCTGCTGATGAGACACAGCAGGGAGTGACCTTCAATCCAGGAAGGGCTGCTAGAGCAGAGGTGGTTGGTAAGTAGGGAAGCTTGTGTACATGAGCAGGAGCTAAGAACTCACTCTGAAAGGAAGAAACATCAGAACAGCAATGTATTTGGTAATAGTAGTTACAGGCAGTCCCCGACTTGCATCGTTCCGACTTGCATACGTCCCCTAGTTACAAACGGAGACTTATGGGGGTGGCTGACATTCCACACTGAGTCACGCCCCATGATAACGAAGTGCCAGCATGCCACAGCTGCATATGAGATACAGAACGTTAGGTGAACTCTTCTAAAAAAAAAAAAAAAAAGGGGCACAGACTGCAAAGCAAATGTAAAAACTGTTCCCTGTACTATCAAAAACTTTTTTTTTTTTTTTTTTTTTGCTGGAATTACATTTAATAAATATACCTGTTCTGACTTGCATACAAATTAAATTTAAGAACAAATCTACAGTCCCTATCCTGTATGTAACCCGGGGACTGCCTGTATTTACCTTTGCACTGAAAATACTTGCATGCAAACTGAGTCTAAATAAAGGAAACACAATACCAGCAGCACGCTACAAACGCCAAAAAAACAGAGACTATAGGAAAAAAAAAATTCTCATTCAAAAAAGTAAACTATTGAAATACAAAACGTACATAGCAGGATATATGTAAGATAAAAGAAACAGACTGTATCGAAAGGTAGTACAGAGCAAAATAACATGCGTGTGAATTTCCGCACAAACAAGGCAAGTATAATGAATGTTAATACCATAACCAAATTATAAAATTCAAAGGAATAGAAAAACAGAATAATGAACCAATGAGTGTTCAGCTCCATCTTATGGAAACCATATAATTGGAGCATTAGTGTCTAATCACCAAATCTTAGAGATGAAGTACAAAAAAGTAACCAAAATCAAATATACACACTGTACAACAACCCGCAGACCACACAAACATCAGGGAATTTTTTTCAAAAAACGTTTCTGCTACTTGAAGATAAATAAAAATTTGATGTTCTTAGCGTACATTTCCAATCAAAACGGTAAGAGCCCATCCACCAGCGTTAAGGTGGACCCAGTTGAGATGAGTACCTACTCTGACATTTGGAGGTCTTAACAGACACCAAGTGAGGTAAAATGAGTAGCAGAAACGCATTGAGAAAAAATTCCTACATTTTCTTTGTGTCTTGGCCTTTATAGAGTGTTTTTGTTTGTATTACTTTGCTGACAGGCCAGTGTACACTATTTCTTTAAAGGGGTTGTCTCATCTCAAAGTTTCATAGGATGCATGAATGAAATAATGATGCTTTGCTCTGTCACTTCCTGGTCAAGCTGTCTGTAATAAACAGAAGCCTGAATATAGGGAGTTCATATGCTAATTAGTCTAGATCACAGGTGTCAAACTGCGGCCCTCCAGCTGTTGGGAAACTACAACTCCCATCATGCATTTATATAATCTATAACAGTGGGCATGATGGGAGTTGTAGTTTCCCAACAGCTGGAGGGCCGCAGTTTGACACTCCTGGTCTAGTTTAAATAAATGACCTTCTCTGAGGTCTGGAGAAGCTTCTGAGCTAATGTAAACAGTAGAGTTATTACTGTCTTTTGTCTGAAAGATCAGATAACATACAAGCTTTCACTGCCGGCTGCGACCTGTGTGATGAAGTCACTCCCTGCTATCAGATAGAACAAACAGCAGGGGAGGAGGAGTACACAGGTCGGTCACTTGGGGAACCAGAGAGAGCACAGAAGGTGATAAAATCACGTGTAGCTCCTTAACAAAAAAAGATGAACAAATCAATATATTTGGAAAACGTCTTCATTTAGTGTTCCCTACATTTTGAAAGCTATTCTTTGTAGTGAGACAACCCTTTTAAAATTGTTTGGAGGAGTTGACCAATTTTTGTCTTTTGGATTTTCTGAAAATAAAGACACTCGGGGTGCAACCAGATTTTTACTTCCCAATTGAACTCTATGGGTTAAAAACGCTTAGCATTGGAGCGAAAACATGCTCAATATGCCACATGAAATCCACATTCGATAGCAAGAAAAATCTGCATAAAAAAGAGAATTATTTGGATGCGGGCTGTTCTATACCTTAGGACGCCATGGAGATGGTACTACTGTGTGAAAAGACCCTTATTTATCTATGAATAAAACCTTTTCTTTATGTTGGCTAGGAAAGTACAGACCAAAGATTATTCCAGAAAACTGTAAAGCTCTGTCGATTCCTTGCTAATTCCCTAGTGCACTATACGAAGGTAAGTTGTTTGTTAAATGAGCATGGCACAAAAATGAAACTATACTGTTTGGTAAGTCACATAGAGCTTTACATTGTCCCAAAGTTTAATTTATCTGTATGTTTTCAATTCATAGATAGTCTTTTGCATTCTACTTGGTTGCAGCTAAGAGCTTTGCTGACTATGTAAAAGTCACAGAAAAACCTTTCCTAGAAAGCAATATTATCTTTGGATTTGGGAAAACAAACCAGTCATGAAGAAAATCCTAAACAAAAACCAAACTCTAAAATATAACTTTTTAATATATACCCATAAAAAGATGCAATACGCATCTAAATCTATCCTAGTCAAAATTAAATCTAATATACACTCTACCCTACCTAATATTCCTACACTTATCCTTAATTAAGACCAAGTAATCGTCCCGATAAGGAAAGGCCTAGTCTCTGTGGGCTTCACCCTATTAAAAACTAAATTCCCTATCGACTACCAAAAATTTGGCAAATATATATTTCTATAACTGTCTTTAAAGATACATTTAAATCAGCAACCAGGACACAAGTATATCACTATTCCTTATGAGTCCTATACAAAGTACTCCAAGAGCTCACAATCCACTGATTTAAAGGGCACTGGAAATTATTTCCCTTTTCCTCCCCCTTCAATTAAAGGTCAATAACTATATACATTGTCCATGTAGGAAACAAAAAGAAAGCACATTTAGCAACATCATCTTAAGATACATCAAACCTTATCCTCGACGCGTTTCCCCCCCCTCCATACTGCGGGGTTTATCAGGAGGATCTCTTGGGGGACAGTTGCATTGACTCAAGATAGTAGTCTCTTTGATAAACTGAAATTGCAAGGTAGATAAAACATTTTAGGAAATGTATAACTCCACGAAACTGGGAAAAATAGTAAAAAAAAGAAAAAAAATTAAGGTAGAGATTTATTTTAAAGGCAAAATTCACACCATACGCTTTAATGTTATATTGCTAGGATTTGCCATCAAAGTGTGATTGGAGTGGATCTTAATTCGGGACCCGTACCTATGGTGGGAACAGGCAACTTGACAGTGCCTACTCAGATTGGAGAGATGGCCCTGCTTACACATAACTCTCCATTCTGTTTTATGGGAGTTCTGAGTACAGAACAACACACCGTTCACCTGTACTTGAAACGCCCATAGAACAGAATTGAGAGACGTGCAAGTGTGACCAGCTCTACGTTCTGAGCAGAGACTTATGGTGATATGTTCTTGAGATTGGTGCAGGTCCCAGGAATGGGACCTGCACCAATCAGACTTTGATGGCTTATTCTGTCAATATGGAATCAACGTGCACATTGGGAACACCCCTTTAAAGCGTAGGAGTTGTCCATGTTTTTGATAAAGTGGGTCTGTTACTTGTGCTAAAGTGATGATTTAGGTCAGACTGAAATTGTCTAATAGGATCCATTTTGGTTTCTAATTAGTGTAGCGTGCTTGAGAAAGAAAAGTCAAAACACACACAAGTAGTTTTCAGTGTCCACGGAATCTGCTTTCTCCCTTGAGATAAAGCCGTCAGGCTTTATTTATAGACGTCTATATAAAAAGAGATAAGGAATGTAAGGGTATGTTCACACAACATTTTGGATCCGTTTTTTACCAGAAGAGAAACTGCATCCAAAAACGCAGATGCGTTTTGGATGCGTTTTTTGGATCCATTTTTCAATATATATATAAACAGGTTGTAGTTTGAAAAGGTAGAATCTTCAGTATATAAATTGGCCCCTAGAGGTCTCATTTGATCTAGAAGAAATGTTTGAACTTTATGTGAAAACATAGGTCATTAGGCTACTAGAGTGGAAAGTGGTTAAGTAGTAGTGTGAGAGGAAGCCCAATAGAGAGAGATAACAGCATTTTACAAGTGTTTAATCTTATAAATCGCTTTTTATATATATTGAATGATATAAAAGCAGTTGTTTAGTATAGAATGGTTATTAGAAATTATTATTATAATAGAAATTCTAGAAGTTTTTAATACTAAATTTATAAATGTTTTAGATAGTTTATTATAGAATGTTGAGTGGTTTTAGTATTATACTTCTATAATTTCTATAAACACCCATTCTATACTAAAAAACTGCTTTTATATCATTCAATATAAAAAGTGATTTATAAGATTAAACACATGTAAAATGCTGCTAGCTCCCTCTATTGGGCTTCCTTTGAAACACATGCAAAATGCTGTTATAGCTCCCTCTACTGGGCTTCCTCTGAAACACATGTAAAATGCTGTTATAGCTCCCTCTATTGGGCTTCCTAACATATGTCATTAGGTTACTAAGGTTCAAACAGTTCTTCTAGATCTGATGAGACCTCTAGGGGCAGATTTACACTTCAAATTTTAATCCAATGCGTTTTTCGGATGGGCTTTCCGTATGAAAAGCGCATCCAAAACGTATCCAATAGTATGTGGTGCTTTTGGATTCATTTTTTTTGGGCTCCAAAAGCGCATGTCCATTCTTAAAATGGATCCGAAAAATGCATCAAAAAGACGCAAGTAAACACGCATCGGCGATCACTCGTCTGAACGGCAATGCGTGTTTTACATTGAAACCAATGTAAATCAAACTGCACATTTATAGATATGTTTTTTTGGATCCGTTTTGGGTCTGAAAAACGGATCTGAAAAACTTTGCGTGAACATTCCCTAAGGCTCAGAGCCAATCCATTATTAACACATTAGGAACTTAATTCAGGGATGTTTTTACCAATCTCCAAAACCCCTACCGGTTGTATCGTTTCATCAGTGCGTTCGGCCAAGTTCACATGGTGTTTTTTTTTTACATTTTACATCGGTACAGTGTTGTATTCTGAGGCCTTTCAGATCACTGTAATATGGCCACGCCGAATACTGAGGGACTGTGCGCGGCTATTGTATACCATGTTTTATTATTGCACAGTTAGTTATATGCAAAGATTTTGGAGAAAAGTGTAGACTTTGCTTGTGGCTGTGCCTGGTACCATGGCTCAGTGTTGTTCTAGTAAATAGGAGCAAGCTGCAGTATCAGACATTGCCAAGACCAAAATTATAGAGCTGTGCCTGATGAAAGTGACACAGTTGCTGAAAGTAATGTTGGTTACCACTGATCAGATATATAGAGACAGATAGGTCTCATCGGGCAGGTAACCGCCATTAAAAATAATAACCGTAAGGGCTTGTTCACACGGAGTTTTCACTCCGTGTTACAAGCGCTTATTGGATCCGACAGAGCGGACCCCAAGACGGATCTAAACAATTAGCAGTGAGATTACCACTGCGGGCTATGAGGAACACGCAGCAGCGTTAACATGAGAAATCGCTGCTGCGTGTTTCCCTCCTGCCTGTCGGCTCCGTCTTTGAAAGAATTGCATGTCAATTCTTTCAAAGACGGACCCGAGCTGCGCTATGGAAACACGCAGCGACGATCTCTTATGTGAACGCCGCTGCGTCTTCCTCATAGCCCGCAGTGGTAATCTCACTGCTAATTGTTTCGATCCGTCTTGGGGTCCGCTCTGTCGGTCCCCGAGACGAATCTAAAACGCGCTTGTAACACGGAGTGAAAACTGTGTGAACAAGCCCTAATACTTAGCTTACATTCTTCTACAGCCAAGCATGTTCCTCTTCAGCCCAATACTGGTGGCGTGACATCATCACGCCGCCGCCGGCTGCTGCCTGGCTCAGTATTACGGGTCCGCGGATGCCCCGCTGTGTCAGACCCGGATCCTCTGGAGGGCCAGTCCGACACTGCTGGTGGATCCTGTGTTATCTATACACATTGGTGTCATCTTTCAGTGTAACCCTGCTTGTACTGAAAATAAGCAGACTGCTGAAAATCTTTTTCTACAGAGCAGGAAGGGTCAGGCTATTATTAGGCCTAGTGACCAAAGTGAAAACTGAAGAACTTAAACATTTTTAAAAAATATTGAAAGTGATATGGAAAATTAAAAAAAAACAAAATTCTTAAATGTTTAACATATAAACACGAGTTAACCCTTAAGTCCTTTTTTGAGGACACGTTCCCTTTAACTCTTCTATTGTATGTTCGAAAAATAAATATTTTTTTTTCTTTTACATTTTTTAGGAGTTCATGCAAAATTTAACCGAAACCTGTGTTTGTCTTCATCAGTTATATCTTCAGATACATAGGTGAGTGCATGATTTGTTATACTGCCTATATTAGCTCCTTTTTCCTCCACACTTTCCAAGAGCCATAACTTTTTTTTTTTTTTTCATTTTTCATCTACATAAATGTATGAGGGCTTGTTTTTTGCAGGACAAATTGTACTTTTAACGGTGCCATTGACTGTACCATATAAAGTACTGGGAAACCCTCCCATTCTCAGTTGGGGGGAAATGTGAATTCTTTTGTAACTGCTTTATTTTTGCTGGCACCTGAGGGAGGGCTGTTTTTTTGCGGGCTGAAGTTTTTTTTTTTATTCCACTTTATTGGGAATGCAAAAACTGAGATTTTGACGTTGGGAAATTGTTTACTTCTATGTTGTTTACCATTTAGGATAAATTATGTCATATTTCAATAGCAGACTCTTAGGGGCCGTTCACACGGCTTATTCTGGGACTGATTCCAGCCGTACTGCTCGCCGTATTTGCGCTGCAGTACGGCTGGAATACTTTCCCAGTCATTACGGAAAATCCAAGTTCTCATAGAGACTATGGTTTTCCGTCCTTCTCCCTGCCCCGGCGAATACGCCGAGGGGGGAGAAAGTGACATGCACATTATTTACGGCGTGTACACGCCGTGAGTAATAAGTGTCTATGGGGTTGGCGAGCTGCTGGCCCCCCGCTGCACGGCAGCGGGCGTAATTGCAGGGCGAAATCCGTCCCGCAAATACGTCTGCTTTAAGCCGTGTGAACCAGCCCTTAGGGCATGTTCACACGACGTCTTGCATCCGTGTGAACATACGCTTTTCAGATGCGTCTCTGGGACATGCAGTTCTTTGAAAGACAGACCCGACCGGCGCGATGCAAACACGCAGCGGCGATCTCTCATGTGAACGCCGCTGCGTGTTACTCGTTGCCGGCACTGCTAATTGTTAGATGCGTCTCTGGGTTCATTCTGTTGGTCCCAGTAAAGCATCTGAAAAGCGAATGGTCACACGAATGCAAGACGCCGTGTGAACATACCATTAAGGACACGGTGATACCAGTTATGTGTAACTTCTTTTATGATATTTGTAAAATCCGGAAAAAAAAATTATGTTGACATTTAGTCCCCCTAGCAGACTTGAACTTGCAATCATTTCGTGCTTGTCCTATACACAACAGTAATGATGTACTGCTGTATACAGACATTTTATTCATCACATAATGCAGGTTGTAATAGGTGTACTAGCATGGCAGCTATGGAGGTCTTCATAAGGCCTCCGGCTGTCATGACAGCCGGATAGCCCCCTGTGATTGCGTCAGCCCCATATGCTAATCATTTACATGCCACACTCGGCTTTACAGCGGCATCTAAATTGTTACATTCAAGGATCTGAGTGGTCTCCGATCCCGACAGCTAGCTGCGGTTAGAGACTGTTTCTAACACTACATCCATTTACATAAAGGGTATAAAGTGTTTTTTCCATCTCGCATATCACTTCTCAGATGATAAACCACATTTAGTAAGATTGCCTTGCACCCCGCTACATCACCTCCCTCGTCTCTGTCTACCACCCTACCCGCTCTCTCCGCTCTGATGCTGATATCAGGTTACACTCATCAATCATAAGAACCTCCCATTGCCGTCTCCAAGATTTCAGGGGTGCTGCACCCAGTTCTCTGGAATATGCTACCGGGCGATCCGGCACATTCACAACCCTCAAGTTTTAAGAGGGCCCTGAAAAACATCTTCTGTCTGGCCCACCAAGATCCCTAACTGCTATCACACACCCTTGTCACTCCCTACAATAGGGCACTCACAGGCACTTATCTGTAAATAAAATGTATGTCAGGGTGGGAGGTTCATCCATTTTTCATGTAACCCACTTACCCCCATTTATGAAACATGGCCGGACCATTGTAAACCCGCACTTCTCACCGTTTGTCCCCACCCAAACACCCCTAATAGATTGTAACTCTCACGAGCAGGCCCTCACACCTTTTCTCCCCTTTTTAAGTACTTTTAATGTGTAATGTCTGTATGTATACCCTCGAATTTGTAAAGTGCTGCAGAATATGTTGGCGCTATATAAATAAAGATTATTATTATTGCCTTGTCTTACGCCAGTCTAAGGAAAGAGCGTTGGAGCCATTTGTGCTAAATTAATTTAAAGTTAGAAAGTAAAATCTGTGGCTGAAATGAACCTGTGTAAACTTGCACCAAAAGCTGTTTTCTGGCTTCATAAATTTGTTTTGGGAGCCTGCCACTTTTGCAGAATAAACTTTTTTTTAAAATTCCAACCCCATTGAAAAACGGGGAACTACAACAAAATATTTTGTCAAAAATTTGTAATTTCTTTTTTTTGTTTATTTCTTTATAGTTTTTTTCCCCCCAGTCTACTGCATTTTCTATGTCCGATGTGCATAAAAATGAAATTCGCAGTGTATTTTTAGTGGTTCTTGATGCCCTTATTCTCCAATTATTGTCCTCTGCGCCATTTATGGAATTGGTTTTGAATGAATATCAAGGTAAGGCATATAATGATTTTTTTTTAGATTCGAACCCCCCAACCCCCAGTAAAAAGAACCAGGTGTCCCATATATTACGAATGAGAAGGGAATAGGCTCTACCAGACTCCTTTTGTCAGTGGCTTATCTCCCCTTAGAAGAAAACCATTAGGTATGTTAAAATGCAACCGTTCAATCCTACTTTTCTTAGATATATGCCATTGGAGTAAAATGAAAACAACCACGTCCACAGAGATCCCTAAACAATCACTATTAATTGGTTCTGGGGCGACTGTTGTATGTTGAAATCATAACGTAAAAAAACGGGCCCCAAAAATTCACCCAACTAATAAAAAGATGAAGTTTATAAAAAATGAAGCAGATCTAACCCAGAAAAAGAAATTTCCCTTCCCCTAAACCTAGGGAGGTGAAAAGGGCGGGAAGTCACAAAAATTGGGGAAAGGGTTTCTTGGGTCTGTACTTTTAAACACAATGACCAAAAAAAAAAGAAAATGGGGGCCCAAAGAACCGCTCATCCTGCCACTGTAAGACCCCACGGGAAAAGTAGTACCTCACTGTACGTAGAGAGCACTTAGACCCCCAATCACTGCTGCACCTCACAAAATCATGTAAGGCTTACGGGACGTTAACCCAGATTTTAGAGGGGCGAACTAAATCCCAATCATAAGCACCCCCCACAAATCGGGAACTTTACAAGTAAAATGTTTACAATAATTGACAGAATCTTCCATTACCCACATGTGTCGTAGATCAGTAGTGTCTGTGACATTACATCTTGAACAATCAACATAAAGTTTTTCAGGAAAAACCATTTTGTGCTGAAAATTTTTGTTTAAATTCTCTTTTTTAACGCGCCCACCTTTTTTTCGCACAACGTGAAAAGACACGACCACCCACCATCTTTCTTCTCACAAGGAAAAGATTCTCTACAGATAAGGCTTAGGCTTCCGCACCGTACTGCCTAGGACCAAATGTTTAACAGCTTTTCCAAAGGGGTTCTGAAGCGTGGGAAGGGAGAAAAATCTCCAAACCCTGGTCTCAATCGTTTGATTGCCGGGGTTTTTAAACCGCAGCACAATCAAAGGGTTTTCCCCCGGGGTGGGGGTGTCGGGACCCCCGGGGTTTTTCCCAACGATTTGGGAAGGGGCTCACGCCCACCCGGGGGGGGGAAAACCTAGAGTAGACCCAGGGCTGTTGTGTAAAACCAACAGTCGGGGAGACGTGTACTGCCCTCTGCACCCTTGTCATACGACACTATATTTTTTATTAGCTATATGAATATGCTAAACATTAAAGTAAAAAAAAAAAAAAAAAAAAAAAAAAAAAAGTAAAACATGGAATGTGAAAAAAAAAAAAAAATAAAATTTTTATAAAAATAAATTGTGCATACATTACACACACACAAAAAACTCACATTTTTTGTATCCGCACAACCGAAATGCTTAGTTTTAATCTAAAATTTTTAAGTGTAAAGTGAATGGTGTTAAAAAACCAAAAAAATTCCCCGATAATTTTTTTAAATGAAAATTAAACATTCCCCCAAAAAAGTACAACTTGTCCTAAAAAAAAAAAAACCCCCTACAACTGCGTCATTGAAAAAAAAAAAAAGTTACCCCTGGGTTTAAACGCAAGGGGGCAAAAACTAAAAAAAGTTTGGTCATACAGACTTTTTCTTCAGCTTAAAAGTTAAGAGATTGTAAAAACAAAACAAAAAAAAAAACTTAGTGTAGAAAAAAAAGAAAAATATAATCAAAATAAATATTAAAAAATTTTTGTGCTAACTACCCAAAAAAAAGCTATATACATTAGGTATCTACATGACCGTAATAACCTGTAGCTTTCATCTAACAAAAAAGAAATTCTGCAGGGAAAAAAATTTGTAAAACCCAAACAAAAGCCCTCCCGAAAAAACAACTTCTCCCCCATAAAAAAAAAAATCCCTACAACTGTGACTTAAAAGATAATTAAAATGTTGAAAACATGGGGGCAAAAAATTCAATTTCGCTGGTCATTAATACTTTTCAGGTTTGGCAAAGGGTTAAAGGGGGTTTTCTATTTATGTTTCAAAGAATTTTACATTTTTTCATCATGAAACCTTTTCTTCCTGATCAAAACTGTGGGGAAATTGAAAAGGCTCCGTGTATTCAGACTTTTGCTACAAATGTAGATTAAAAAACAATCTCCCGCTCCAGGTCCAAGAAGCTTTGAAGCTAAATAAACAGTAGTTTTGTGTTATTTTTTCTGAAAAATCAATAACACACAAGCTCTCAGGGTCTGGCAGTTCTTGGCCCCGACTTGGGGTGTGCCCTTAAAGGTGATAAAATCAAATTTTTAGGGTCCCAACAAAAAAAAATTGCAAAGCAAAAATATTTGGAAAATCATCTTTTTTATTTTTTGAAAGTAATCTTTGTAGTGAGAAACCCCCTTTAAAGGGGTCAGCCGATCTTTCCAAAAAAGGGCTACCAAAATTAAAAATTTTATCATTTTCTCTTTCACAGACTTGGGGTGTTGAACTCTTTTCAGCTTCAAATCCAGGGGGTCTCTTCTCTCAGTAGGTTGCCTCTCCTGCCAGGGGTTTTCCCCTCCTGAAGAGTTTAACATCATCATTCGTTGTTTCTGGAAAAGGGGAGGACGTCGCAGCTCTGCAGACCTCCTCATGCTTCTATGGCTGCAGAGCTGTTTCTCCGGCCCCACAACCCTTTAAGCGAAAAACCCTGCATCGTGTAAAGCAGAAATCTGCATTTCTGTAAGCAGTTATACATCGCCTGAACGATGAAACAAAAGGAGGAAAGCATTTTTGCCCCCCCCCCCCCCCTCCTCCCTCCCCCCTTTATCAGGTGGGAGAAAGTGGGGGGGATGACAGTGTATAAAGGGTGTTTATTTGGGGGGGAGAGGTTAATTAGCATCTTCAGACCCAGTAATTGCCCAGCCCTTTACCCAAGCGTTGGGGAAAGAGCATGACAAGCTCCCGTCTTTTTTTTTTTAACAGCCCCCCCAGAGAAAACTGGGTGAAACTTATATGGCCAAAAAATTTTTAAAAGACCCAAAAAATAATTTCCCCATGATCGTGCCCCCTTTTTTTTATGTGGTTTGTCAATTTTTATCACATCAGAAATACAAGTGCAAACATTTTTAAAAACAAAAAGCTTTTATTGACAAAAAAATGATTAATGCAGCAATCAAATTTGCATGTTACCCTTTTTCTTCGACCTCCAATTTCCTGCAGCTCTAATCATTCTGGACCCAAAAACCTGACTGAAAAGGGCCAATTTTTTTCACAATAAAGCTTTCATTTTGTCACAATTTGTTTGGTTTTTGTTTGTCCCCCCCGTCTCTTTTGTTGCACAAATTTCCAGGATTAAGATCTGGGGGTTTCCCGGCCCTGGACCCAAAATCTCTGTTTTGTTCCCTGAGCCATTTAGTTATCACCTTTGCTTTATGGCAAGGTTGCTCCATCATGCTGGAAAAGGCATTGTTGATCACCAAACTGCTCTTGGACGGTTGGGAGAAGTTGCTCTTGGAGGACATTCTGGTACCATTCTTTTTCAGGGATGTGTTTTTAGGCAAGACTGTTAGAGAGCCGATTCCCTTGGCTGAGAAGCAACCCCACACATGAATGGTTTTCTGGATGCTTTACAGTTGGCATGAGACAAGACTGGTGGTATCGCTCACCTTTTCTTCTCCGAACAAGCTGTTTTCCAGATGTTCCAAACATTCGGAAAGGGGATTCATCAGAGAAAATGACTTTACCCCCAGTCCTCAGCAGTCCACGTCCTGTACCTTGGCAGAATATCAGTCTGTCCCTGATGTTTTTTTCTGGGAGAAGTGGCTTCTTGCTGCCCTCCTTGACACCAGGCCTTGCTCCATGATGTCTCCCGCCTCACAGTGCGTGCAGATGCACTCACACCTGCCTGCTGCCATTCCTGAGCAAGCTCTGCACTGCTGGTAGCCCGATTCTGAACTGAAACACTTTTAAGAGACGGTCCTGGCGCTTGCTGGTCTTTCTTGGGCGCCCTGGAGCCTTTTTGGCAACAATGAACCTCTCTCCTTGAATTCCTTGATGATGCATAGATTGTTGACTGAGGTGCAATCTTTCTAGCTGCGATACTCTTCCCTGTTAGGCCAGTTTTGTGCAGTGCAATGATGACTGCACGTGTTTCTTTAGCGATAACCATGGTTAACAGAAGAGAAACAATGATGCCAAGCACCAGCCTCCTTTTAAAGTGTCCAGTGGTGTGATTCTTACTTAATCATGACAGATTGATCTCCAGCCCTGTCCTCATCACCCACACCTGTGTTAATGGAGCAATCACTGAAACGATGTTAGCTGGTTCTTTTAAGGCAGGCCTGCAATGAAGTGGAAATGTGTTTTGGGGGAAAATTTAATTTTCTAGGCAACTATTGACTTTGCAATTAATTGCTGTTAAGCTGATCACTCTTTATAGCATTCTGGAGTATATGCAAATTGCCATTATAAAACCTGATGCAGTAGACTTTGTAAAAATTAACATTTGTATCATTCTCAAAACTTTTGGCCATGACTGTAGTTTCACTTTAATTTCCCACAGCTCAGAGGGGAGTAAGCAAGAGTGCAGTCAGCCAATCACAGCGCAGGGGGAGTTTCCCTTCCAGGGGGTGTGTCCCAACAGGCTGAATAACATATCAGGCAGCCAGTCACAGAAAAGGGAGGGTGTCCCGTCCAGCTGCTGCAGAAATAGCTATAGACACACAGATTAGCTTATATCTGCTATACTAAGTGATGTAGGTAATGCACACCGATTGCAAAAGTGCTTATTTTTACTGTCCCCATCATTACAGATATGATCTTTATAGCGAGAAAACCCCTTTAACTTAATATCTATATACCATGTTACACAAACATTGAGCTTAAAGTCTAAAAGCTACAAATTGTTTGTTGACGAGCTGGCGATACTAGATAGATTTGTGGTTTACAAATACATGTCGCAGTAATGTTGTGCACGCTACATTTCTCATCTCTTCCTAGCTGCAGAACTAATCATTTTATTAATCTCTCCAATGTATTTTTATGTCTTTCCGTTCAGATCTTCCACCGGAGCATCACTTTCCACACTGCTTGCTTCTAATAAACATTATGAATAAGCTTCCCACTCTTCCTGATGAGACACAGACTTTATGGTGTGCAAGTAGCAAAGCTTCAGAAAGGTAGGCACAAGTATGTGCAGGAAATACCTTGAAGTAACATTTTTGATATACAGTGAACAGGCGAACTCAATTGGTTAAAATCTGTCTTTGTGTGGGGAAAAATAGACTGTTTATTCATTTACTTTGTTATGGGAAATAGTTTTTTTTTTTTTTTTCTTTTTCCCTCACACATTTTTTTTGATCAGTGTTAATACAATGTTTCTGTTGGTCTTGTTTAGAATGTGCATATTTAAAGCCGTCCTCCAGAGTTTTGCAAGATGCTCTCCTGAGATCGCCCTACCAGTTGTCATGCAGGATGAGAGAGAAAATGGCCAAAATCTATTAAAGCCTACTTTTTATCAGTATGTCTGCACCCACTTTTGTGCCTGCGTTATATTACTTCCTCCAGGACACTTTGCTGAATTGGTAAGTTCCTGTCACGTGTAAACCTGTCACTGTATAAAAATGCTGTTTAATCTCTCAGCAGCTTGTTATAGAGCAAAGGGATTTCTGATTTTAGGAGTCTAGTGGGCGGTCCTGCTAGGGGAATGAAAGCATTTTTTTTTTATGTGAGTATGTATGCAGGTAGCTGTCAATCACTAAATAGAATCGCCCCCTGCACTCCTAAGCCCAGAGGGAAGAGCTATTTCAATTATGGGTTCTATTACATTTTTTTTCCCCACAAAAATATAGATCAACCCACTCATCTTCTGCTCTATAATATGATGCTTTTTCAACATGACAGATTCCCTTTAACCCAAGACAAAAAAAACCTACAAGGGACAGTATCATTCTGGAAGATGTTGGTGTTTTTGTTTTCTTTTTTTTTTTCTGCAGCAATGATTGTGTTTTTCAAACACCGCTACGTCACTGCAGTTTTTTGCGCCACATCCCAGAGTGGTTTTAAAAGGAATCAGAAACTTGTAAGTCTTCCTGCTGAATACACATCTGGCTTTCAAAGAACTGCATTGGTGTTTGTCAGCTCTGTTCAATTAAACTGATTGAACTTGATTGGGAAAGGCACACACTTGTCTATATAAGACCTCACAGTGCACGTCAGAGCACATGAGAATCATGAAGTCTAAGGAACTGCACAAGGAGCTCAGAGACAGAATTGTGGCAAGGCACAGATCTGGCCAAGGTTACAAAATAATTTCTGCAGCACTCAAGGTTTCTAAGAGCACAGTGGCCTCCATAATCCTTAAATGGAAGAAGTTTGGGACGACCACAACTCTTCCTTGACTTGGCCGTCCAGCCAAACTAAGCAATCGTGGGAGAAGTCTTGGTGAGAGAGGTAAAGAAGAACCCCAAGATCACTATGGCTGAGCTCCAGAGATGCAGTAGGGAGATGAGAGAAAGTTCCACAAAGTCAACTATCACTGCAGCCTCCACCAGTCGGTGCTTTATGACAGAGTGCGGCCGACGGAAGCCTCTCCTCAGTGCAAGACATAGGAAAGCCCGCATGGTGTAATGTCGGTCCATACTTCGGCACATAATGGCGCTTCAATATGCTTGCAGTACGGGCTGACATTACAGTAATTCATAGCTCTCGATTACGCGCTGGAGAGAATGAATGTCAGTGAGAACTTCGGAGGGACCCACTGGCCAGCATCCCTCTGAAGCTGCTGCCGTATAGCACTTCTATATGCCTGCTGTTTAGTCGTGTGAACATACCCTTAATGTTTTTTGAGATTCTGGAAAATGTGGTATTATCATCATTATCATCATTATTATTGATATATATATAATATAAATATATATTATATAATATATATATATATATATATATAATATATTGATAATGATATTATTGATATATATTTTTTTTAAATGTAACATTTAGTCCCGCTGAGGGTCTTAAATCACTTGTTCCACATTCTACAGTATGTGCATACTGCTGTATATAGTGATTGAATTAATCTCCTTTTCCACCCTGCCCACAGCAGGGTACAAACGTGTTAGACCTAGAGGCCTTCATTACAGCGATGTCATTCTGTATGTTGCAGGAGCGCTGCTTGCTGAACTCCGTTCTAAGCGACAGAATGTTAGAGTCTCTCCTGGCAATTGACGTGTGGTGTTTCTTGGCACGGTAAGATCCATTACATTGTGTCCTTGTGACAATGTTTTAAAAGGGTTTTCCAATACAATAAAAAAAAAAAAAAAAAAATTACAATTTACCTCTGTACTTGCCTCCTTTCCAACACTGGTTCTGCCAGCGGTGCCCCCCCCACTCCCGCCCTCCAGTCTCCTGTTTACAACTGGTTTCGGCGGTTATGTGCCATTCCTGTGACTCTAACATTCATGAACCATCCACTTCCTAGGTGAAGATATAAAAAAAAAAAAAAAAAAAATGAAACATGACTGCTGTAGTGGGCACAAGCTCGCATCGGAGCCAGATGTAAACAGGAGACACCAGTAGCTTCAACTGCTGGAGTGTAGAGGGGTTTGTTGGGTTGGTGGGTGTGTGTGTGTTTTTTATTTATTTATTTATTTATTATTACCTAGCGAAATTATTTTTAGTTTCATTTTAAACTTGATAAAATTTATTGAAGAGCATTTTAATAATTTTTCATTTTCTTGTAATACATTCAGATATGGAACTGCAGAACTCTGTGCGCATCATGTTAAGATTATAGCCCACATGGTAAGTAATTAATGGGATGTAGTGTTAGTTCTGCATCAGCCTTTTTGTAATCTATAACTTCACATGGGTAGGCAAGTGAACCTATTACATTTTTTTCTTAACTCTGTTACCTAGGGTTAAGTTATTTGTAAAGGTAAAAGCTTCCTAACAAAAAGAGCAGTCAAACATGTCCGTCCATAGGTAAAAGCTAAAATGCTACAATTTTGATCTAAGTGAAGTCTGGCTAAAAAATGCAGGTGAACCACATCAACCAGCAGAATCTCAAAAACACCTCTGGTGAGGTTTCCTATACAGTGGACTCTTAACATACAGTAGTAATTTGTTCTGGGAAGAGCATTGTATGTTGAAGCTATAACTCTGGAAAATTGGTAATTAGTTCCAGCGTAATGCAAAATGGAGAAAAAATGAACTAATCCAGAGAAAACAAGTCCTCACATGTATCTGCCAGAAAAAGCTGCTGGCAGCAGGAAATCCCTTTCTCTATTGAGGAGCTTTTGGGTCATGTACTTGACTCACAGTGTACCAGAAAAAAAGAAAATGGGGCCCTCACCTTGTGCCCAAAGGAGCCGCTCATTCTCATATGTAAAGAGCAGTATAGGACATGTAGTACCGCACTGTACTATAGAGAAGAGCTACTAGACCGCCAATCACTACATGCACCTCACTAATACATGTAAGAGCAGTACAGGACATGTAGTACTGCATTATACTGTAGAGAGGCGCTATAGACCTCCAATCACTGCATGCACCGAACAAATATATATAAGAGCAGTACAGGACATGTAGTACCGCACTGTACTGTAGAGGGGTGCTACTAGACCACCAATCACTGCATGCACCTCACTAATACATGTAAGAGCAGTACAGGACATGTAGTACCGCACTGTGCTGTAGAGAGGGGGATCCTAGACCACCAGGCACTGCATGCACCTCACTAATACATGTAAGAGTAGTACTGGACATGTAGTACCGCACTGTACTGTAGAGAGGCGCTACTAGACCACCAATCACTGCATGCACCTCACTAATGCATATAAGAGCAGTACAGGATATGTAGTACCACACTACTGTAGAGAGGCGCTACTAGACCTCCAATCACTGCATGCACCTCACTAATCCATATAAGAGCAGTACAGGATATGTAGTACCACACTACTGTAGAGAGGCTGTACTAGTCCGCCAATCACTGCATGCACCTCACTACTACAGAGGGTTTACAAGTAAAATGTTCATAATTGGCTGGATTTTCCATCATCATGAGTCGCAGTTCGGCAGTGACTCTGACACTGTATGGGGAATGTGGTTTCAGGATACAATGTTCCAGGAGAGATCATTGCATGCTGAAAGTGTTATGTCCTAAGCTCAATGTAATCTTGGGGATCACTGTATGTATCCTTAGAGGGAATCTGTCACCAATTTTTTTCTACTTATTAAAACAAGACCCTGATCCATATTCTTTTCTTCGCCGTTTTTATTTTCTGATTGTAGATTTCTCAATTCTGTTGTCTGGATGTAATTGTGGGAGCAGCCATGTTGCTTGCGCTGCTTTAACAGCATTTAGAGAGATGCTTTACAGCAGCTTCATGCACATAGGAGCCTGTGAACTGGATCAGTCCCATTGACTTCTATAGGAGAGTTTTCTAGTCCTGTTCTGTGACCTGGGAAAAAGTCATTGAGCAGGGAGGGGAGAGGGTGGACTGTGACGCCTCCTATTGTGACTGGTGCGTTCTGTGTCATCTATACACATTGGTGTCACCTTTCAGTTTAATCCTGCTTCAACTGATAATGAATAGACACTGGAAATCTTTCTCTACAGAACAGGAAGTGTCAGAATATTTTTAGGTCTAGTGGCCAAAGGGAAAACTGCAAGACTTAAGAATTTTTAAAAAATATTGAAAGTGATATGGAAAAAAAAAAAATAAAAACAATAATGAAATATTCTTAAAAAATGTGTTTAACATAAAAACATGAGTTAAACAAGAAGTAATTTTTGATGAAGCGTTCCCTTTAAGGTTGAGGAGGGAAACAAATCTGACTTTCTTAGGGAGAGCTTCTTAGATATCTCTGACCCAACTGTTGGAAGTGCATGGTTTCTATATTCAATTCATAGTATGGTTGAAAAAAGACCTCTTTCTATCAAGTTCAACCATGGAAGGGAAAAGATGAGGATGGCTTCCTGCTCAGCCCCCCTCCCCACTGCAGCAGTTTGTGAACAAATGAAAGAACACTTCCTGCTCTGAGCTTATCTTCTCTCCTGAGCAGATAAGAGGGAGAAAACAAAACCTGTAGAGCTTGTGCACAATACAGTTATCCCCTTTGGATTAGCCAAATATCATGTTTGCTCAAGTACAGAGACTGAGTATCAGGAGCGTGCATGGGAGGTGGAGCGATGACATCACAGAGGAGGTACTTGTTTTTTTTTAAACACAGAAACACAACGCCTCTTTTTTTCAAGCCTCAAGAAGGGAGTATCAGCCTGTTAGGTGAGGAACTCCCTTCTTGGCAAAACCCCTTTAAGCTTGGTTTACCTTACTAATAAAGACTTGGAATCCATAAGGCAAGGACCAATCTGCCATAAACAAATATTTAATTTCTGATCCAAAAATTGCCATCAGACTGGGTCTAGAATTTTATATGGCTGCATAAGTACTAATATTTTTTAGTAGTAAGTGGTTAGCTAACACTTTCTTGTAACCCTCAACTGTTCCTGCTGTTCCCAGCTCCTCAGGCAAGCTATTCCACAGATTCACAGTTCCCATGGTGAATAAGGCTTTTCTCCTCTGGTGTTTGAATCCCTTTTTTTTTTTTTTTTTTTTCTCTAGACAAAGGGAATATTCCCTTTGTCTTTTGAGGAGGTTTTACGTAAGATGGCTCTACTGTATAAATTACTCATGTCTCCCCGCAAGACTAAATAAGTTCAATTCTTTTAACCTCTTCTCATAACTAAGATGCTCCATTCCCCTTATAAGTTTGGTTGCTCGTCTTTGTACTTTCTCCAACTCCATTACATCTTTTCTATAAATTGGAGCCCAGAACTGAACAGCATATTCCAAGTGAGGCCGCACCAATGCTTTATTTAGCGGTAATATTACAGCCCTGTCCCACGAGTCCATGCCTCTCTTATTGCACGCCATTATCCTGATGGCCTTAGAGGCAGCTGATTGACATTGCATGCTGTTCTGTAGTCTATGATCTGCAAGAATGTCCAAATCTTTCTCAACAAGCAGTTCTAGTTTTTTTTACCCCCTAGGACATCGGGTACATACAGATTATTTGTACCCAATTCTTGTTTTGTTATTTATTTTAAAGCACCATTAATTCCAGGAGTCTGTACATTTGAGGGGGTTACATAAATAACATGTCAAATAAAGTGTTAGTACTGAATTGTTTTTAGATTTTTATCATTAAAGGGGTTTTGTCATCGGGCTGTTCTGCAGAGCCTGCTCTTCACAGAAAGTACAGCTCTACTATTCCTAGCTGAGCCTGTTAGGCTATGTTCACACAGCTTATTGTCGGCGTAATTGCGGGCACGGATTTTGCCCGCCATTACGCCGTGTGCCGTGCAGTGGGGGCGGGGTGACCAGCAGCTCGCCGGCCCCATAGACATTCATTATCCACGGCGCGTATCCCGCCGGGATAATGTGCATGTCACTTCTCTCCCTGCTCACCGTATTTCGCGAGCGGGGAGAGGAGACGAAATCCATAGTTCTCTATGAGAACTGTGAATTACCATAATGACTGGGACGGATTTCAGCCGTATTTCGCGCAGTACGGCGCGAAATACGGAACGAAATCCGTCCCAAAATAAGCCGTGTGAACATGGCCTTAGAGGGAAAGTGGTAATGGATGGGGATGAGGTTTTAACCGCTACAGAGATCTGAAGGGTTAAAGTTTGTCAGTAAGAAAAGATAAACAAGGTCCTGTTCTGTTGAGAAGATTCGGGCCAGGGCTGCTAGAGCAGAGAGGTGGTTGGTAACCTAGTGTACACAAGCAGGAGATGAGATCTGCTCTATATCTGAAATGAAACATAATCAGAACAGCAATGAATATAGTATTTGTGGTTGTTTGTTTTTTTGGGGGGTTTATTTTCCCACCCTTTGCCTTAATTTTAAGCAAATCAATGTGGTGGGAATACACTCTGGTGAATGCTTTACTATATGCTGTTTGACTTAGTCTATAAGGGCATGTCCCCACGGCACGGGTTTTCGACCGGTTTCTCAGGCAATTAGCATTTTGCTGACCGCCTGAAAAAACGGCCGAAAATGAGCACAATGGGGCTCTATGGAAAACCCGTGCAGCAGTCCTCACTGCACGGCTTTTCCCCCCCCCCCCCCCCCCCCAGTTTTTTTCAGCCAATCTTCTTCCGGTTTTTTAGACAAAAATGTGCAAAGCAAAGGGAAGGGGGAGGCTCCCTCGCAGAGAAAAGCCCCCCCCCGGGCCGTGGGCACTGCCCCAAAAATCGGAAACTACCGGGGGGGTAAACCGACTGGTTTTTGGCCCTTGCCGTGGGACCAGCCAAAGGAGTTCACACGCAATTCAAGCCGAAATTGCGGGAGGGGGGGGGATTTCGCCCAATTACGGCTCGAGAGGGGGTGGGGGGGGCTGGGAGGCCGGCACCCCCCCAACCCATAACGTGATTATCCCGCGCGTATCCCCCCGGGGGAAAAAAATTCACTTTCTCCCCCCCGGCAAGCGGGTGGGAGAAGGGAACCATATTTCCATGAGAACTGTGGATTACTGTAATGGCTGGGACGGATTCCAGCCGTAATGCAGCGCAGTGGGGCGCGCAATACGGCTGCAATCCGTCCCTGAAATAAGCCGTGTGAGCGGCCCTTAACAGTCAGAGTTATTAATGGTGTTTGATATTTTCAAAAACATGATGTTATGGGTACTTGGATTTTATGCTTTTCCTTTTGGTTTTTCATCTGTATTTTTTTTAGTAAAGTCATGCCTACAAAACCCCCCACTTTTCCCCCTGACTGTCCGCTTTAAATCTGCTATTTTTAATGGATGCTGACCACCAGGTTTTTTAAATCATCCACGGTACAAACTGGGTTTTGATCAAACAGTTACACCCTTTTAGGGAAAGCATAAGTAAAATTTAAAATTTTTCTTGCCATATTAAATTTTTAAAAAATCCATGGCGTAAGACAGCTGTTTGGGGAAAAAAAAAATTACAAATTTCACCAGCATGGTAAAAAAGTGCTTATAATCTAATCATATTTGCATTATACTTGCGCAATACTATTATTTAAAGCAAAAAAAAAAAAATCTGCAAATTAAAAAAAAATGCTTAGTCTTGAAAAATCCAAAAACTAAAAGGGAGGCTGTTTTAAAGTTTCTTTTAAAAATCCCCAAAAATTTAACACAAAAACCATGCCAAAAAATTTCTTTTTTTCGAAAAAGGGGGTTTTGATAAAAAAAATAAAAGTAATTTTAAAAAATGTCCAAATAAAAAATAATTTTTTTTCCCTTTTTAAAAACCTTCAAAAAAATTCATGAAAATTTTTCTTTTTATATATTGAAAGAAATATTGCTTTTATAAATTTTTTTAATTTTTTTTTTTTAATTCTTAGGGGTAAAAAAAAAAGTTAACCAAAAATTGCAAATCCCCAAAAAAGGGGGCTTTTTTTAATTTTCCCATAAAACCAGCTAACCGGGAATACTCCTTATCCCCCCATTTGGGGGGAAGGGAAAAAAAAATATTTTTTAAAAATGGAAACCCATGGCTGCTTTGGGGCCCTAAACCTTCCGGGGCCTCCCGTAACCAACTATTTTAAAGTGGAATCCCCCTCTATTAGGGGGGGGTGGGGGGGGGGGGGGGGGGGGGGGGGGGGGGCACGGGGGGTTTCAACTTGACCATCAACCCTTGCACTGTTTAATCCCTTTTGTGACCGGCTTTTAAAAAAAAAGGAGATTTCGCACATTTCACGAATGGTAACCAATGAAAACATAGTTCATCCCGCAAAAAAAAGACCTAACAGCTCGTATTGGAAAAATAAAAAAAAAAATAAAATCAGCATTGTTTCACACAATAAAAACTTTTTTTTAAAAGTGCTACAACATAAACAATATAAATAGGGGGATCCTGTAATCTTATCCCCAGCAAAAAAACAACATTAAACCTACCATGTTTTGGGGAAAATTTTTTTCATTCTGCCATCCAAAAAAACGTATTAATAAGCTTCAAAAAGTATTACCCCCCACCCCCCCTGCTACCAAAGAAAATTCAGCCATCCCCAAAACGACCCCTACACCTTCCCAAAAAAAAATAAAAGGTGGTCCAAAAATCGTTAATTTATTTTTTAAATACAAACCTTTTTTTTTAAAAAAAAACCTGTCACATAGGTTTTTTTTCCCCCCCTTCGAGGGGCAGCACAAGCTATGACAGACCTCTTTTTCCACCCTTGTCCTTATTTTGTAAGAGCTGAATTTTTGTTTTTTTAATGCCAAATCTGCAGTTTTTTTACCAAATCATTCGAAAGTCCTTCAGTCATTTTTTTTCAAACCCCCAAACAAAGGGCAGCCCCGCCCACCTCAACTGACAAACCTATTACTTTAATAGGCAGAAACTGAATAACTGCCATGGGGGTCTACCTTTTGGGGGCGGGGCTAACACCGCCATGAATTTTTAAAGGGGGAAATGCTCTAAAAAGCTGCCCAATTTTCAGAATAAGGGACACGGCCGGAAACACAATTGAAAATCTTTTGGCCCTCATAAGGGGGGGGAACAACCTATGTGACAGGTTCTCTTTAATTGTGTAAAAGAAACAAAAAAAATATAAATTTAGTATAGTTGTAATTATATCAACCTTTTAAGCACGGTGACTGCTGCAAAAAATAAAAAAAACTCTTCAAGGATTGCGTATTTTGTTTGAAAGCTTTTTTATCAAGGGTTTTTCCAAGGTGGGATAAAGGGGGTTTTTTTACCCATAATTACCAATAAAAAGCAACTAATCCTCAAAAAAATTTTTGTTTGTGCCCCCCCCCCCCCCCCATTGCTTTTTAAATTTCCCATTAAAAATCAAAGTTTAATAGCTTTTTTAATTTTGTTTTTTCTAAAGAGGGTTGCCATTTTCTTAGGTGGGGTTTTTATGGGGTGACATACAAAGCCCTAGTCAGTCAAAAAGTGCGGTCCTTAAAAAACGGTTGCAAATTTTTTTGAAAAAATTTAAAATGACTACTAAATTTAAAAGTCACAACTATCGTAAAAAAAAAAAAAAAAAAAATTTTCAAAAAGTAACAATGGGAGAGCTGGTTTAAAAATATTTTATTTTACATAACTGTCTTACATGAAGAAATTTATGAAAATGGCAAATTGTTTTAATTTTCACAATTTTTTTTTTTTTTTTTTACAAATAAGGATTGTATGGACTATAATTTATTACTAACTTAATGCACAGTGTGTTACAAAACAATAGTCTATATTGCATGAATAGGTAAAAGTATCAAAGTTATTCCCAAATAAAGTGAAACATGTCAGATTTCAAAAATAGGTTCCTCTATATACATTAATCTCTCTGACCTCCTTTCTGTAAGCTCCGATAACACTGCAGTAAGAGGCTTGATTGGCTTTCCTTCTCTCTGGTCGGCTTTGGCCTGAAGTATAAATATTATCAGTAATAACCTGGTAACTTTGCAGAAAAAGATGACCTTATTTTCCTTTCATGTATTGCTAATGGTCTTGTATTATCTTATCTGCCCTTGTGGCAAAAACAATAGAGCAATCCTTATGTCACTACCTACTGTTTGTAATGGGACTACATAGAGATAAGTAGCAGCTGAAGCAAAGTCTGCCATACAAAAACTCTCTCACAGCTAGAGAAGGACAATATTCTATATGCAATTTTAATTGCATAGGTCTGCCGAAATAAAAATGCCCAAAATTCTTTAAAAAAAAATAAATAAAAAAAAATCTAGATATATTGGTTTTACCAAAACTACTCCTTTCTGATGGCAGTGTCCCTATAGATAATGAGCACTCCTAGCGATGTACGTAACTACATTTTAAGATATACACCTCAGTGGGAAAAATCAAACAACTTTTATAGAATTAAAAACTTTGCTGTTTAATGTACAAGCTGCATATGCCATTTATTTTAATTTGGGGAAGAGCAGGTGAAGACTTGAATTACTGAAGTCCTTCACATTCTTGCTAAGAGCAAGATATACTTAAGCAGTGAATGATAAGATGTCTGTAAATTCTTGTAATCGCATTAGCACTGTTAAGGTATACAGTCTCTCCAAAATGTGAGACATTTGAGAATAGTGGCAAGAGCTGCCGGACCGGTAGACAGAGGAACCACGCTGGAGCTCCTCTGTGCCTGTTACATGGCAGACAATAGTAACTTCCTAGTAAATTAGGAGTAGACTGCAGCACAGCTGGTGGAGCTTTAAAGCAAAACTCTACAAAATAGAAGTGCACTTGGGGGTCTATTTTTTACTGAAATTATCACTTTAAAAAGGTTGTCTCTCCATGTTTCACAAAGCTATAGACCGCTTTAGATTCATGCATTCTTACTTTTCCTGGGTTGACTATCGGGTGGTTCTATAGCATTAACTAGCATATCCGCTCTGATTCCCAGATTCTCTAATAGCACGGACATGAGTGCAGGAGATGTCTTTTTAGGGATGACACACGGTGTATGGGCCGTATTAGTGGGCGGGTGTTTTGGAACACACGTGTTTTTTTGCGTATTTCCAAAGCGGGGGGGCCCTTAGTTCGGGGCGTACAATTGGTTATTCAATTCCCCAATCGTTTTGTCGAGCAGGGGGGACGCCGTAATCCATGCCTCTTGGCTGGGGATTACTGTAATTGCAGCACGCATTTCGATGCATATAAAGCGCAATTTGCGGCGAAATGCACGCCCAAATAAGCCGCGTGAACATACACTTATAGTGCAGAGAGCTTAAGAGCTCAAATGAAACCATCAAGAGTAATTTCCCTTTGTTTGACATAACACACTGTTCTCGAGTTGCTGGCTGTCCTGGGGTGACGTCACTGATTGATGTCAGATAAGATGAACAGAGAGAGAAGATGAGAGCAGGATGGTAACCAAAGAAACTTATGTGCACTTGTTTTGCCAAGTTTCTCAATAAAGGTTCTAGGTACAGCTTTAAAGAAGGAATCATCAGGGTTTCAAAAACCATTTTATTTAACTAGGAATAATCAACATGATCAAATATAACTATAAAATAAAGAATAAACTGGTTACAGAAAATATGGAAAATTTGGGGACAGTTTTTTCAAAAATTTTATTTTCAAAAAATTAAAAAACCACTTTACCTTAGAGTTTATAACATCACCTGTTCTTACGACTTCAACCAAAAAGGGCCCAATGGGGAAACAGGGGAAACCCCGGGACCATCACCAATGTTAACTGTCCTCAACAAAGGGGAAAAACAGCCTCAAACACCAATGCTTCTCTGGTTTTTATAGCTTAAACAGAAAAAAAAAACAGGGGAGACAAACCTACATATTGTGTCCACTTAGAATTCAAAGTTCTTTTGTATTACCTCATCTTGTATCATGGAGGGGCCAGCTCCCTGAGACTAAGATAAGAAAATACAGAATCACTCGAAACCAGACGATGCAGCCCCCTTAGGTCGTAAATTAAGTGAAGTCTGTAGGCTTGAGAGATATACAGAAGTATGCAAGCCTGTGTGATTATAACTTGTGATACAACACTGGAAATTATAATTCGTTTAATATACAAGAAATGGAAGTTATGACATCAAATAGTCACATTATTTCACTGGCATTACAGCACTCCGAGCAGATAAAATCTCTCTTATCTTCTAAACAGGGAAAAATCAAAAGCCATTGTATTTTGGAAAAAGTCTACATTTACTGTTCCCTAGATGTTGAAAGCTAATCTTTTGTATTGAGTTCCAAGATTGCTATGTTTTTTTTTATTCTAGGTGGAGTTTGTCAAGCTGTTTCCTCCAGCAGAAGCAGAAAATGTATCTTTGTGGCAGCATGTATCCTTATCATCCCTACCAAGTGCTATGAGACCACAGGTAGAGGTTGGCCTCTTCACCTCAGCATTGTCTCAGTGCAGAAACCTACTTAAGGACAAGTGCACACCTGAGGATATACATCAGTTGGTAAGTTTCAATGTAACTCTTGTGGAACAGCATAAAATGCATAACCCCAACTTTTTGCATTGTAAAAGAGGGACACTTAACAGGGTTTTCCTGTTTTAAAAAAAATGCTTGTTAGCAAGTCAGGGAGGGAATAAAATTGGGGGTGGGAATTCCCCCTTTAACTCCTTACTGACGTGACGTGTGAGTACATCATCATGCTGGTAAGGAGCTATGCTTAATTACAGTATGATGGTGCCACACACCTTCTTGAGGTTTGGGTGCTCAGTGGAAAGGCCAATAGGCAGAGATCCAATTTGTAGAAAATCCACGGCACTCCTTTGTGATTGTCCGCTCTCCATTTAATATTGCTGGATGGTGCCAGCACCAAGCGCCTCACTCCCTCTTTCTAGGTCCCTGATGAAGGCCTGCTTCCGGCAAAACATTGGACCATGGAAATATCCTTTTTTTCTTCTGTTATTATTCAAATGAAGAGCGGACGTGGATTTCAGCAGAGTGAGACGCGCATCGGCGATTACTCGTGTGAACGCCGATGCGTGTTTCAAAGTAAAAGCAATGTAAAATCACACTGCTCATTATTAGATACGTGATTGGGTCCATTTGGGGTCCGACAGACGGATCCAAACACGTATCTAAAAACGTATGTTCACACGGACTCAACACGCCCAATACATTGTTGTTCTGAGCTTGCTTCTCTTTAGGCTCTTTCTCCACTGTACAAAAAAAAGGCTGTTTTTATTTCAGTGGTTTTTGTTTTCTAAAAACGCTGAAAAAAACAACTGTAAAGCTGTCCCATAGACTTCTATAGTAAAAATGTCCTGGTGTCTCCACAGAACATTTTTTTTCTGCTCGTTTTATTTACTGCTCGTCTTTTCAAACATGTTGCAAAAAAAATGCCGGAGCAGGGCAGAAAATTTACTATTGGAGTCTGTTGCTGTGCATTTCTGCAAAAAAGGAGGCTAATAACGCTGTAAAAAAAACAAACACAAAACGCGCCAAAAAACTGCTGTTTTTTCAGCAGCTTTTTACAGGCAGTGGACCGAAAAACTAAATTTTATGAACATATTTAGATTTTTGTGTAGACAGCAGTGGACAAAAGAGCAGTTCTTATCTTCTGCTTTTGAACACAAGCTTTCCTAGTTACCGGCTACCTCTCCATGCTGTAGCAGGGGAATTCAGCATATCACAAGGCATTATGGGAAAGGAGCTGAGAAGCTCTAGCACCCTCTGTTGGATGTAACATCCTCAATTTGCTTTTGACCCACTGGATCTTTGAAAAGCAAGAAGGGATATTTAGCCAAGCCAGCATCAGACTCATTGTAGAATACAAGCCGTTTCGGGGTTTTGCCCCTATATGACAGTACAGAGCAGAAGCAAATAGAGTGATGCTGGCTTGGACTAAATATCCCAGTTGTCTTGCTTTCCAAAGATCAGTGGGTCCGCAAAAGCAGAAAATTGAGGATTTGCTACATCTCCAACCAGAGGGCGCTAGAGCTTCTCAGCTCCTATTCCCATAATGCTTGTGATATGTCGATGTTTACTTAGTGGAGTAGCAAAAAGGCAGAATGAGTAGGAATCTCCACACGCCTATATAGGCGCTCTCCCTAAGGAGAGATCTTCCCTTTCAGGGGAATTCAGGGAATTTTGTGAATGTAATGTATATAGTCAAGACTAATTGATGGATATTTTTCCCACTGGCAAAAATAAAGAGAGAGAATTTTCTTTTTTAAATCATGTAACTTTGAGAGGTTTTTTTTTTTGGTGATTACTGACAGACATTGTTTATGGGCAAGAATCTCCCTCGTATGGACACGTATTGTTTTTTGCCTGCAAAAAAAATAAATTATATATTTATAGAGAGAGAGACATGGAGTGAAAAGACAATGCGCACACTTCCTGGAGTAAAGTTAATTTTCTTTCCATTCGGGTTATTCTCACCTGGATCAGTTGCACATAATGCTGGTGCATTACGTCCGCAAAAGAGATCCGTGTGTCAGCCAACTCCGATTCACCGCAATTACTTGGCAAAAATACATTATGCAGGATTTTTATATTAATACAAATAAGAAATGGTACTCGACATACTCGTGTTAATTTCCGAGTTATTTAGGTGCTGTAGAGCAGAACAATCAGAATAATGTTATGTAGCTCTGGAGCTTTGCTGCAGACGTTCCCTGACAGGGATCCACAATATTCTGGACTTGTTCCCATGATACTGACTCATGTAGTTCTACATATTACTTAACAAAATATTTGTTAGATACATATAACTTTTGATAGATGTATATTTAGCTTCTAAATACAATAGACAATCATAGCGTTAGTAGAGAATCCCGAGGAATCAATTCTATAGATTTTTAAGAAAGAGAGATAAAGAATATTAAGTGAACAAAATGTTGGATCTGGAGATAGTGTTAAAAAAAAAAATTTGCATTTCAGGGGTTGTATTGAGATTTAAAAAAATAAAATAAAAAAAATCAAATGTAAGATTATATCTGTTACTTTTGAATACCGGTTTGCCACCAGGAAAAAACTATTTGACTTGCCACGAGGCAATTGATTGGATCCCGAACCTTGAGCAGGTGAGCCATGATAAGCTCATGAAACACGTTGATTTGAATCGTTTTGAAGTTTATTCGAGTCCATATAAACCCTCTTAAGAGTTTTTTAAAAGAAGTATGTAATAAAAACTGATTTTTAAACCTAAAGAGCCCTCTTTGACATCTATTACGAAAAGTTTGTAAGAGCTACATAACCTTACTCTTATTGTACTGCTCTAAAACGGTAAATATCTTCGAAATTATTCCCTGTGTATATGTATATTTGTGTGTGTGTGTGTGTATATAATTAATATATTGAGAGTTATATATATATATATGTATATATATATATGTATATAAATATATGTGTGTGTATATACCAGACTATTAACCCCCATCAAACTTTCTGCTGACTTCCTTCCCTGATATTTATTCCTTGGTATGATAATGACTGCACACACCTCTTGTGCCTGTCTCCATTCCCTGCATATTTGTGGAGAGTTAAGTATCCTAGCATCATTCAGTTCTGAGAGATAGCTTCCTCCCCACACTTGTTAATTAGCTGTTCCTGACTCCTCCCCTATTTATTGATTCCTTGCGTACGCCTGATTTGGGTTTTGATTCCACTATATTAGCACCTGTATCAGTCATATCTGACCTAGTCTATATGTCTGGCCATTGTTCAATCAAAAAAAAGAGTACGGCATTTTCTCTAAGTACTCGGAACAGTGAATTTAAACCAGGATGCTAAACAAAGATTGACATAGGTAACACTTGTTATGCTTTTCTCTCTCCATTTACTGCGTCACAGCCTGCCACAGTCCACTCACCATGTTTCTCCTGTCCTGCATCATTACACTCCATTTTTCTTAATCTTAATTGCTTATCCCATACCCCTCTGCTGGGCAATGTCCTGTCTATTCCCCCAGCATTTTACCCTTACACGAGCGTGTTGCCATGTACCTGTGAGTCCTCACAGAATCCATCCCTTCATTCAGACTAAACAGACCCAAACCTTACTTACTTGTCTATCTTGACTCTACAGTAACCTCCTAATCCTCCATCTCTCTCTGCAGCCTCCTAGTGCTGGGGACATATCCCCTCGAATCCAGGACCCCCACAGAACATTCCAAGACCATATTGCAGAGTTACAAAGCTGGTAACCGAGATACCATTAGACTGTGCTCAATCACTCCTTTTAACCCTGCTGAAACTTGAAAACCTATTCCCTTGTGCACTCCTTTCTCTATTAGTCTCTCTCTGGAGCTTCCTGGGAAAATGACGGTCTGTATGCAACAGTAACTCGCCTACTTACTTGACCTCTTATCTACACGTAACTTTATCCTTTCTTGATAGTCTGACGAGAAACCTGGCTGTCCCCTCTGACACAGTCTCCCTGCTGCTCTCTCCTTTGGTGGCCTCCACTTGATACCATGCTCCCGCCCTAGGCAACAAAGCATGGTGGGAGGTGTTGGACCTAGTATACTGGTCAAGACACCTCGCTGTTTCTCTTTGCCCGCCATTCCGCCATTACCCTTACTTAAACCTCCCCTCCTTTGAGGTAGCATCTGAGTCCGCATCTAATCTCCCAATGATCTCCACGTGGCAGTCGTCTACGACCCCCAGGCCCTGCCACACCGTCCGTTGATATCACTTCGCCTCCTGGCTTCTCCACTTTCTTTCTCGAATGATACCCCCCAACTTATGAGTCAAATGGAGACTTTAACCTCCCTTCGAGACTACCCCCCACTCAGCTGCCACAAGAACTCCTCACTGCTCTCCTCTTCCTTTGGCCTCTCCCAATGGACCTCTGGAGCCACTCATAAAAAATGGACACAACTTGGGACCCTCGTCCTCTCCCGCCTTATCCCCTATCTGACTTCTCTAACTCCCACACCCTATATCTGGTCACATACGCCTGCTTACATTTCTCCCACCAGCTCCCCCCACCTACGCCTCCTGGCTCACCACCAAGTACACCCCCACAGGAACATCACAAAAAACTTTACCCTAGCACTCTCTCGGACTCTGCTTGGTATCTCTCTATACCATATCCTCGTTAGATGACCCAACACAGCACCGCTTTCTACAACCACACAATCACCTCCACTCTTTACTTGGTCGCTCCTCTCACACACGAACAGAACCCACAAACAAACCAGACAACCCCTGGCACACAGACTCATTACAAACAGCTGTGGCGTGCTCCAGAATTGCCGAACGCCCACTGGAAGAAAACCGGCCTGCCACACCGACTTCACTCGTACAAACTATCACTACACACATTTGAAGTCTGCACTGGCCTCAGCCAAACAGGATTACTTCTCCCACTGTCATATCCGCCCTGTGCCCACAACCCAGACAACTATTCAAAACCTTCAACTCGCTTCTCTGTCCACAGGCACCTCCTCCCCATCTTTCCTTTAGCGGATGACTTGGCCTCCCAATTTCTAAACTAAGACCAACTAAATCAGAGAATAGCATCCACTCCTTCTGTCCCACCACCATGCCGGCACAGTCCCAAGTCAGCCGCTTTACCCACACAGTTCCCACTCGCCACCACCTTGCAGCTTCCCCCCCCCCAATTGCTGTTCCCACGGTAACTCATGACTTTTATCCTCTCTACTCTCCAAAATCCAACCTCACTACCCTGAAACCTTGATCCACTGCCTGATATATCAACCGCATCCCAGACCTCAAGCCTCTGTTATACTCCCAGCTCTCACCCATCTCTTCAACCTTTCATCAGAGTCTCTGGAATGACGTCCCTTCACCATATAGAAAGTAGAGCCACCATCACACCCAGAAGTGATGAATGAAGAACCTTCTCTGACCCTCTCTTGTACAACATATCGCACCATCTCTCATGCTTTCTTTGCTTCGAAACTCTGAGAACAGAGAACATGTTACCGTCAACTGTACCTCCACACCTATAGTCCTCCAACTCTCTTCAGAGAGAGACCACACTTCCAATCTGTTTCCGATTCCCAAATAACTCTACAGAAAACCTCACCCTAACCTGAAAGTGACTAATAATGACCTTTTAACGCACTAAGCCTCTCTCACTAATCTATCCTTTCTCTTAGAACCTGTCCTCTGCCTTGTCACTGTCGACCACTCACTCCTCATAAAAAATCCTCTCCTCCTCTGCATCACGGCTCAGCCCTTTCTTGGTTCTCCTCATTCCTCACTGATCGGGACATTCTAGTGTCTTCACTCTCGCAGCCACCTCCTCCTCTAGCCCTCTCTCTGAGTTTGGTGTCCCACCATGGGTTCAGTCCTGGGCTCCACTACTTCTTTCTCTAATCTGTACACGCTCTTGGTCTGGTCGCTCATAGAATCACATGGCTGATCCAGTACACCTGTATGCTGTTGACACCCACTCTACATCTCCGGTCTGATATTTCATCTCTACTAGTGCTCCCGGATCCCAGACTGCTATCATCCATATCCTCCTACTCTCCTCCGTCTTCTAAAAACTTAATGTATAGAGAAAACTGAGAATTACATTATCCTTTCCACCGTCCCACTAATCCCGCCTACTTCGATGTCTCTATCATAGTCAATGGCTTTAAACTCTGTCACACGGTGCCGCTCAAGTCCGCTGCTACTTGGGATAAACACTCGATCTGCCTTGTTCCTCTTCAAACCCTCACATCCAAAGAACCTCACTCCCTCAAACCTGCCGCCTCCACTGAAAAAAGATCTCTACAGCATCCGCTCATTCCTAGTAAGGAGTTGTATATCATTACGAGCTTATCAGCTGTCAGTGTCCCTGGTAAGTTGAACTGAGGGGCCTGCTTCTTGGTCTGTCTCTTGCCTGCCTCTCCCCCTCTGGACAATCAGCAAACACAGGAAGCTACGTAACATTCTAGATACAGGTTTGGTGGGGGGGGGGAGGGGTTTGCTCTCAGAGTTCTCCCTGTGTGTGCATGCTCTGAGGTCTGTTACAGGTTGAGGGCTGATCGCTATGTAGTGTAGAGAGGCTCTGTGAAGCTGCTGTGTATGCTAATAGAGCAGAGGGGATGCATGTGTTCCTATATCCCCTGCTTAGCTTACAAGTCTCCACATCTCCAGCAACAAAAGGGCTAAGTTACTATTACTCTGGATGTCTCACTAATCAGGACGAGCATAAAGTATTCACATGCCTGGATCTTGTACAGTATTAGAGTTATAGTCACAGTTCAAAGGACACTCATTCTTGATGCTTAGTAACAGACAGGGTCACTGCTGTCACAGATCTTCTGTGTAGAGAGCAGGAGGAAGCAGGCGACCCACGGGTGCTAATCACAGGCTGCATGGACACAGACGCCAGAGTCCTCCGTGCTTTATGACACTTCTTCCATACAGACAGCATTCTGTGACTCTGGGAGGGGCTCTCAGCTCTGACCTGATCTTCAAAGGTGATGAGTCATTCAAGCCCTGACAGCCAGTAAGATATGGGATCAAATCAGGTCGGCTGCTATAGAGATTTGAGAAGCTGATGTGTTATACTACAGGCTAGCTCGAAAATACAGTAGGAATTTGTAATGAACATATATTTGCAAAGCTGCTTGTTTTTTACACAGATCTGTTTAAATTAAAACCCAATCTCATTGTAGCGAGGAACAACCCCCTTTAATACCCTGTTCACTACAAAAATGCTGGTCCATGCCCTTGTCATCATCCGCCTAGACTACTCTGCAACATCCTTCTCTTGTAGGCTCCCAGCTTAGCACTCTCGATGTCCCCTCCAATCATTTCTCAACTCTGCTGCTGTCTGATCCACCTCTCTCCTCGTATCCTCTGCCTTCCCCTCTGCCAAGTGCCCTACACTGGCTTCCCATTTGCCAGCGCATTACATTTCAAGCTTACTGACCCTGACCTACAAGGCTCTCCATACCTCTCCCCTCCTTACATCTCTGCTCTAATCTCCAGATACTCCCCTCACGCAACCTCTGCTCCTCACAGGATCTTCTTCTCCACTCTCCTCTTGTCACCTCCTCACACAACCGTCTCCAAGATTTCTCTCGTGCCTTCCCCATACTCTGGAACTTGCTGCCCCAACACCTCAGACTCTCCCCAACTTTCACCAGCTTCAAAAACAATCTGAAAACCCATCTCTTCAGGATTGCCTATGACCTAGAATAACACCATTGTCACTTCACCCCACGAACATGTCTGCCCTACCTTCTGTCTCTTTCCCCCTTCCCCCTTGTAGATTGTAAGCCTTCGCGGGCAGGGCCTCTCTCCCTCTGTACCTGTTGTTAGTCAGAGATTGTCACTACTGTAAATGTTTGACTTATGTTATGTATGTAACCCCTGAATGTACAGCGCCATGGAATTAATGGCGCTATAAAATAAATAATAATAATAATAGATTTTTTTTATATATGTGTGTGGGGTGTGTATATATATATATGTATTACATATATATATATATATATATAATATATATATATACCATTATGTATGTGTATATATGTTATACTGTGTGTGTGTGTGTGTATATATAGTATATATATATTATGATATATAATGTATATATATGTGTGTGTGTTATATATATATATATTGAATATAATATGTGTGTGTGTTGTGTTTTTTTGATATATGTATACTATATTTTGTGTGTGTTTGTTGTGTATATTATAAAATGTATATACTGTGTGTGTGTGTGTGTGTGAAAATATATATATATGGTATTTTTTTTAATTGTGTGTGTGTGTGGTGTGTATATATATATATTAATGTTTATACATTTTGTGTGTGAGTGTGTTGTAGTATATATATATGTTAGTACTGTGTGTGTGTGTGTGTGTGTATATATTTATATGTATATACATTGTGTGTGTTGTTATATTTATATATATAGTGTGTGTGTGTGTGGTATAAAATATATATATATGTATATAAGTGTTTAGTGTGTGTATGTATATAATATATATATATATATATTTTAAATGTGTGTTTCGTATATATTGGGGTGTTTTATATATATATATAATATATATATATATATATATATATATATATATATATATATATATATATATATATAATTTGTATGTATTTGCTCATTCTGCTGGCAGATCCAGTATTATCTTGATGTCTGGATTTAGAGGATCTTCAGGGGGATTTCTGATTTTGTGCACTAGTTCTCCTTAGTTTAACACTGTAATTATATTCACAGAATGTGTCACTTTCAGCAGTGTTGGCGGCGTGCCGTTTCTCTGAGCAGAGTCTTGATGCGCAGCAGTCTAATGTGATAGAAATGATCTATCCGCTGTGGTCACTTCTCCGTGTGAAGCAGGTGAGGAATCTTGGAATTTGCTTGATATTAGGCAGTATAATTACTGAAGACATTGTAAGATCTTTTCCAAACAGCAGTAGCATCATGGCTGAGTTGAGGACGAAAGTGCGCTGACATGCAAGTGAGTACATTTGCCAAATTTTCTTGAGCTACAAGCCAGTAGCTTGTCCGTGGCCGTACAGCCAATTATACATAACCGTGCAGTCGTTAGCCAAAAAATCTGCTTGTAGTTTAATTCATCTACCATGTTAACTTGCTTGCTATTGCAGTTTCAGCTGCACCAACCTGGCCTCAGATCATACGGGCATGTTCACATGTGGCAGAACTGCTGCAGATTTTGGTGCGGGTCTGCTGTGACTACTGTACATTATCATCCCACACCATAATCCCAGGAGCAGGACCGGTGTTATGTCCTTTTGTAAAAGGCCTCTTCGTGGCTTTGGTCATGGGTGCAATGATGGCTGAGGATTGGTGTGAAGATCACATGAACAAGTTAGGACTCATCGCTGAAGAAGATAGACCAGTATTGCTGTCTTGCTCTGCCCCAAGAAGGCAGTGGCAGAAGGTCATTGGAACACCTGCAATAGGGTGTCTGGCTTGTTGCCCCGTTTCATATAAACACCCTGTAGTGTCAACACGGTTTGCCACCCTAGACTTTCACTTGCAGTACAGATTGGATCTCTAGGTGGCATTCAGATCTGTTTGTGCAGAGTTTCGCCTCCGCTCACCTCCTGCTGTCATTCCAGTTTGTCTTTGCTCCCAATCACTGGGACACACAACATTGAATGGTGCGAACATGTCTGTCAAGGCGCATAATAATTTTCTGGAGTGATAAACCAAGGTCTCTTGGTTCAAGAATCCTGTGCCTCTGTTTGTGATAACCAGCACGAAAACCAGCAGCCCACTTGATTCGATTTTTGAGGTTTCTAGTGGCCAAAAACATTGCTTTAAATCCGATTTTTTTTTTTTTTTTTTTTTTTTTAGTCCTTCCCACGAGATTGCAGCTAGGTGATGTGAAATTTGATCATTTGCAGATCTTAATGACACCTGCTATGTCCTCAATCTGTATAACCTTACGGGTAGTCCTTTTTGGGTTGCATTCTACTTTAAGGGTGCATTGACAGCGCAGTTTTGCTGCAGTTTTATCTGCGCTCCAATTAAGCGGCATTTATTGCCAGCAGTTTCTTTCAGTTGTCTAAATTGTTCAGAAAGGTGTTTCAAGTAATCAATGACTGTGTTTGAAGTCTTGTAGATTACACACACTAATTGGTTACTCCCTTTCCAAACAGTTGAGATTAGTGAAAGAAGTTTGCTGGTAATAATGCAGTTTAATTGGAGCGCAGTTAAAACTGCACCAAAACTGTGCTGTGTGAAAGCTCCCTAAGATCTCTAGATTTGGAGGCTGAAACCAAGAACGGAGTTGAAACAAGCAATCTGTTTTGTTTAAGGGTATGTTCACATGGTATTTTTGGATATGATTTGGGATCCATGTTGAATCCAAAAATCGCATCCAAAAACGTAGCGTCGATTGGATACAACACGTATCCTACACACAGCTGCATGTTTGGATCCGTGTTGGATGCAGCGGGATCGCACCCTATAGTTTTAAATAGGGCTCCTGCTGTGTCTTTGGACCAAGTATTGCTATGTCAATTCTTGGAACGGATCCGAAAGATGCAATGTAAACACGCATTGATGATCACTCATGTGAACGCCGATACATTTTTTACATTGCGAGCAATGTAAATCACACTGCTCATTGTTAGATGCGTGTTTGGGTCCGTCTAGACCAGGGGTTCCCAAACTCCAGTCCTCAGGCCCCACCAACAGGTCATGTTTTCAGGATCTCCCACAGAATGCACTGACAATATTTAAGTCACCTGTGCAGCATAACTAAATCACTTGTGCAATGCTAAGGAAAGCCAGAAAACATGACCTGTTGGTGGGGCGTGAGGACTGGAGTTTGGGAACCCCTGATCTAGACCAACCCAAACACGCATCTAAAAGCGTATGTTCACACGGACTCATAACGCCGTGTGAACATACCTTAATATGTGTTCTCCGTTTTCTGATCCGTAACTGGTTTTGGCTTCAAAAACTGCATCTAAAAATCTGAACGTTTGAACCCAGCCTTGGTGTTAGCTTCATTTTTGATGGTTTACACTATAACTACAGAACACTGATTTATTCACTTTGTGGTTTGTGGCCCAGGTTTCTCAACTATTCTCTGCTTACAATTAAGTGAAACCTATTTTTCAAAGCTCCTTTTAGGAATACACACTAAGAAATCAAACTTTTCACAGAAAGACAATGCTGTTTGTGTTTCTCTTCATGTTCTCCCCTTTATGACTGAAGACGTATTAAAGATCATTTCTAAACACAAAACATTTCAATAACTTTTTATTATTTTTAACAGCTGTCTGAACACCCTTTCTTGCTAGAGATGATGTGCCGTTTTCTGGATCTGCTTGCCATTGTTATTAAAAAGGTAGAACCAGCTATGCTGAAACAGGTAAGCCATATTTAAAGGAGTTGTCCGGTTTAATTTTTTTTTTCCTTTTAAAGGGGATTTCGCGCTAAAACGATGAGCTTTTAACATGAAAGGACAGGTCCCCTCTCCTCTCATCTTGTATCCAGCTGATTTGCTGTGGTCATTGGCTGATGTCGCGGTTTGGTAGTAAGTGCTCTGGACAGTGATGTTGGCCAAGGGCACGTGACTGCTGTAGTGGTGACGTCCCGTTAAGAAGAAGCCCAGTCCAGTGGAGAGGGAGGACACCGCAGCACTAGATCCAAGCAGTAGAAGTTGTTTTTGTTTTGTTTTTTTAAAAAAAAAAAACAATATATTCTTAAAAAAAAAAAAAAACTAAAAAAAAAATACTACAGCCCATCTAACACTGCACTTGTAAATCTGTCAGTTAAAGGGGTTGTCTCACTACAAAGATTATAGTTTAAAATCCAGGGACCAAAAAAATAAGCATGTACGTTCTTGGTTACCATTAGCAAAGTGCTATGGTTTATGAGAACGGGCTGCTTTATTTGTGCTTGGCAACCGTGTTTGAGTCCAGTTCGGGTAACACCCAGCTACAGAATTACTGGCTGTCGGCAGAGCAGCATGTCCAGTCCAGGTCGCAGACGGGAACGCACAGAGTATGTCAATAAAGAAAAGTGGTTGGAGACGGGAGTGCGGACAGCATGTAGAAGCAGCAACATGCACGGACGAGAGAGAGAGGACACGGCTGTACCAGTGCAGTGCAGTCCCAAATAAAACACAGAGCTGTACTGTGCAGTCACATGTAAAAAAAAAAAACGTTTGTGGGACCAGTGTGCAAGCGTATAGTTTTGTTCTGTAGATGTCAGAAGTATAATAATCTGCAGGATATATCACTATGTGAGAGAGACCGAGGGAAAAAAAAAATTCCAGAGTCTGAATGTCAAATGCCCATTTTAATTACTAAGTATGTCGAGAGAGCGATAAATTTAGATATACACTATCGAGTTATTCTTCACTTTTCACATCCAATGATTCCAGCTGAGAACCTCTCCCTTCCTCCAGCTCACACAGAATGAATCATCAGATGCTCACACTGTGGGGGCGTGTCTGCAGAGAGTGAAGATACTCCCTGCTGGGATTAGAAACCCGCCCCTCCATTTCACAAGCCCTACTTGGCAACCAGCACAAAAGGCTGCCAAATGCTGGAAGGAGACAACCCCTTTAATGAAACAGTACTTCCATGAGGAAGTCACTGCATTATTTACAGGTAAAAAATACCTGTAAGCCACCGATCTGACTTTATATTTGGCATTTAGACTTTTGAGACAAAAATTGTCTAAAATATACAGTAGTGTGTCAAAATTCTGACTCCATTTTGAGCTGGAATTCTGGTACATTTTGAGAAGTAAATCTTCCCCACTTTACATTGATTGTACCCATAGGCATAATTGCCTTGCCAGCTCTTGCACTTGACGGCTGTGATTTGATACATGGCTGCTTGTAAAACTGAAATGGGTCACGCTCCGTCTCTAACCTTAAAGTCATTCTTTAAAGTGACTTAATGGGAACCTGTAACATAGATTATGCCCCCTTGCTGAGGACAGAACAAGCTAGTGACAGACCTGCTGTTTCCAGCACTGTGCCCCTTATTCTGTATGATGCTGCAGTTTTCAGCCAGAAGTCATTCGAAGAGTCAGTCTGTTTTCATACCCCGCCCACCTGAGGCTAGCCCCGCCCACCTCAACTGATAAACCTATTACTTTGAATAGGTAGAAACAAGTGAATAACTGTCAGTGGGCGTGGCTAGCCTTTGGTGGGCGGGGGCTAACACCTGTTCATGAATAAGATTTGAAGGATAAATGCACTAAAAAGATAGCATCTTACAGAATAAGGGACACAGCGCTGGGAACAGCAGGTCTGACACTAGTTTGTGCTGCCCTCATAGATGCCTCTGCATGCTTTCTCCTGCTGCTCACAGCCTATACCTGTAATAGCAGCCTTACCTCATACCTTTGTGCCGCCCCTTACCAGCGCTAATCTCGCTCTCATCCCGATACATTCATCATTATCTGTTCTACCTTATTCCTCATATCTATTAAGATGTCTTTTGTGACAAAGGCTGCGGCCGAAACGTCTAATGTTATGGCATCTATTATGTCACTGTAACCTTTATACAGAATGTTCCTTGTAAGCAGCATCTGACTATTTTGTGAAAAATAAAATACTCTATTATTTGGATAATACCAGAATTGGTGTGCCGTGGTTTTCTACTACTATCTGATAATTAAATGACATTAAGTGGGTGATGTTCATTATGTGAACATAATACAGTCCATCTCTACATAATATACAGTGTGCTTATTTTTAAGGGTGTTTCCGTGAGTTTATCCCTATGTCAAGAGGAGGCCCCATCACAAGAGAAGTTGGCAATTTTGGATTTTCTATCAAGTCTTGGAAGAATTCTTATACCCCAGGAGGTCCAGGTAGCTTTTCCATCAAATTATCCTGCTGTGTCCATTTTAAGGGTAGCTTTTTAGAACATGGTGGCCATTTTTGTTGATGATTCTGAAAGTACCTAGTAGCAGAAAATTATCACCATAGAAGTGTTACTGATATACAGTAGTTAAAGAACCAAGTTCCTCACTTCTGTAAACTGCTGGTACAAACTGCTATATAGAAAAAAAGCAGATGTGCCAGACCTGTGGAAAAGGGATTGGGGTCTGAGTTGTCTTTCCTATTTCTGAAGTTTAGATTCAGCTTGAGGCCGACTATTAAGCCGCTCCATTAGAGTTATTTGACTAAGTTTTAAAAAGAAAATTGTGAATGGTCTCGAGAGATTATCCCTCTCTAACTTAGACAAAAACCCTGCTTCCTCAAAGGGGTTGTCCCATCACGGACATTGGTGGCATACCGATGGGCGATGCCATCAATGTCAGATAGGTAGGGATCCCAGGGGTTGTCTTCAGAAGGGGCCCCTCCAAATTCCCCATTCTGAACTGAGAAGCGGGTGCGGTTACTCTCCATTCATTTTAATGGGATTTCCGAGTATAGCCAAATACAGCCAGTCGCCTGTACTCAGATCTCCAATTGAAATGAGTGGTGAGTGACTGCACAAGTGCAGCCAGGGCTCAGTTCCAGATGGGGAATTTTGGGGGCCTGTCCTGGAGATGGGTGCAAGTCCTATCTCTGCGACGCGTACCTACCGGACATTGATCGCATGTCTTATCACATACACATATCTACATATATATATGTAGGTGTATTTATATATGTGTGTGTATATATATATATATATTTATTTATATTTACAATAGGCAAACATATGTGGTACAATTTTGTAGGATGGTGAACAGTTCTTATCCATATCCATAATTGATAAATAGTGAAAAATACATGCTTCAAAATATACAAATTGTGTGACAGAAAATAAAGTAAATCATAAATATACAATAAATCACAGTAGTAACATAAAAATGTCATATTCAGTACATTTAAAAGAACGACCAAAAAAAAGGAGTGGGATGGACTCCTCCTACCCTAAATAATAATAAGCACATATAGAAGATCACAATGTTCCGTATACACACCGGCATCCTCACATACATATTTATATAGCTGACCTCACATATCATTTGTCAGCTTCACAATACCACCTGCTTTGTGTGCATATGTTCTGCATGGGAGGGGAGAAAGCAGACTGCCTGATTCTGCCCCTGACATTATCTGCTGGAGGAGAGTTGGTTGGCCACCATACACATCAGATGATCGGCCAGACCTGTGGTAGGGCTGACAGACAGTTATCTGACATGTGTAGCCACCTGCATCTTCACGGAGATTGTATGTAAATAGCCTTAATCTGCCATTATGTCCTGTTTGCCTGTAAATTTCATCCTCCCATCAACATATCATTATGATTCATGTACTGAGCATTGTGCCTCATCCACAATAGTGCTTAGCAATGCTAATCCATTTTTTTTTCATTTCCAGGTTGCAGTACTGTCAAACATCTCAGGCTTATTCTCAATGCTCCTGGCAGATAAATCATGGATTATTAAACAACATGCACTGGAGGCTTTTACTCAGTTTGCCGAGGTATTTGGAAACCTAAGTTTACTTTTTCCTGCACTTTACATGACTGAATGGAGAGAGCTTTTTAGTCACTGAAGTAGAGTTTTGTTTCTTCTTTATTTGGCTTTCCTCCTGGTGTAGTTTGTCCTACTAGCGGACAGTGAAATTAGAGCAATAAAATAAATGGCTGATGTCTCCACTTAAGGATTTGCAGTGTAATATACTCACAGAAAAAAAATAGCCCTTCTGAAGCAAATATAAAACATAATTTTTACTAATTTATCTTATTAAAAATATATGTATAATTCCATTACTGCAATAGGCACTGTACACCAGAACATTATAGAAAGGAACAATACAGCAATAACCGGTATAGATATCTGGTATAAATATCACAGAATAAACAACGTGTAGAGACTCACCACCTGGAATACATATACATTACCAAGTCCAGATCCAAGGATAATAGATTATGTTCCACAGTTCATCAAAACTAATCATCCAGCCATTGTTGAAATGGAAGGGAAGCACAGTGAGAATGATTGATTGTCCTGACACTATATCTAAATAACCTTTCCCTAAGCGGGGTAACCGCCCCGACAAGGATGACTCCACAATCTGAACCTAGATTGCTCTATCCCGAAAAGGGATCCACGAAAAGATACTGAAGAGACAATGCATGTAATAACCTAAACATCATCCCCTAATATGAATACATCAGCAAGAAACTCTAGAAATCTTGCTTATTATATCAAGAAATTAACTCAAATGAAAATGGTAGTTGTTTGACTTGAGCAGCAGAACGGTATTTGGCAATGTTCACACGGCTTATTGCCTACGTAATTGTGGGGACGGATTTCGCCCCGCAATTACGCCGGCTGCCGTGCAGCGGGGGCGGAGGGCTGGCAGCTCACCAGCCCCATAGACATTCATTATTCACGGCGCGTACACGCCATAAATAATGTGCATGTCACTTTCTCCCCGCCCGGCGCATTGGCTGAGCGGGGAGAAGAAATGGAATCCACAGTTCTCTATGAGAACTATGGATTACCGTAATGACAGAGACGGATTTCAGCCGTACTGCCGCGCAAATACGGCACGCAGTACGGCTGAAATCGGCGGCCAAATAAGCCGTGTGAACGAGCCCTTGTACAGCAGCTGTAGTAGTGTAAATATCCATATTAAATTTAAACTTTAGGACAGTCTAAAACTCAAGTTCATTGAAGTCACTTGCACTTAGAAGGCAAGGAGGAAAAAACAAACGCCGCTTAAACATAAATCGATGTGGAAGGTGGTTAAGGGTATGTTCAGAGGGGTAAGGTCATCTGCGGATTTTACATGGTGGACCTGCAAAATAAAATCCACATCAATTTGTTATGGATCTTAGTCTGTTATAAATGTGCTCAAATTGGTGAGGAAGTTTGCGTGTCCATTTTATTCTGCAGGTCTGGGGAACATTGATAACTGACCCAAACCATCTGAACATCTAAATGGATGCAGTTCCTTCCTCTAGAACCTGCACCTGTCTAGATAGCAAGGTGTCCTCGATTCTTGTCCAACCGGAATCGGTCAGGAAGTGGATGGAGAGGTTGCTATGTGTGTGTGCAGCGGTCGCTAGTCACTTCCGTTAGAGGCCGATCTGGAGAAAGATGCAGGTAGCATCCTCATCTGTCAGACATTTAATGGCATATTTCGTACATATGTTATTAGATGTCTGATGTGGAAATACTGAAATCCTGTCTGCTGTCCTGGCTAGCCGGAGTTTACTGTGTGCAACGGTATAGAGCGAATATTGTCTTATTACTTTATAGTTTTTGGAGTTTTATATATGTTTTTTTGGCAGAGAGCAGAACTCTGTATGTGTGATCTAGAGACCTGGGTATGTGGTGGTGGTTGGAAATCCTTACAGTAGCAAGAAACAAACACTGGTCCAGAATTGATGGCTTTAACCTAGTAATATGCCATCACTTTTTCCGGTGGAAACCTATTCCACTTGGTCAGGAGCTATTCTGAATCACTTCTTTGAAGAATATATCCTATGGCTTTACCATGTATTAGTTAACCAAGAGCTGTTCTCTTTACAGGAAACAAGTTATGAAGAGATTGTGCCACAAAGTCTCAACTCGGAAGAGACCAAGAACCTCGTTGTGTGTTTTTTAAACAAGGTATTACTTTCTGATTACCTGTTATGTATTCAGTCGGGGCTGAAGAACTCGCAGGGATCACTCCTCAGAGTGCAGAAAGGAGTTTTCTCACCTTGCTGTTTCATTCAGTCAGCTTCAGACTCTCACTTCCTGTTCAGGCTGTGGGTGGTTCTATAGCAGTTATTCTCATATCAGCTCTGCTGTTACAGTGGCATGACAGCCGGAAGTTTGTAAACTGTAGTGCAAAAGGCTACAGAGCGCTAATGGGTTAAAACTTGTAAGCAAGCAATGTAAACATGTATTTGAAGATAGGGAATAGAGCAGGGAGTGACCTCTTCATCCTGACTACTGCTTCAGCCTTTTAGAGCTAATTGGTAATTGGGGAAGCTTGTGTACAGAAGAGGGAAATATAATCTGCTAACTGAAAATAAGCAAAATCAGAACAGCAATGTATTTGGTAACGGTCTTTATTTAGCTTTGCCTACATGTTCTGTAGAAAGTTAAGAAAAAAAATAACTAAAGCAAAGCTGTTACATTTGGTCTTTCTAGGAATAGTTCTGTTTTATTTTCTGAACTACACTGCCCTAAAAATTAAAGGGAGCACTAAAATACCACATCCTAGCTGTCAATGAATGAACTATTCCAGTTGCAGTTCTTTGTTACATAGTGGAATGCGTTGAACAATAAAACATAAAAATGATCAATGAAAATCAAAATGTATATCCCGTGGAGTCTGGATTTGGAATGATGCTCAAAATCAAAGTGGAAAATCAGATTTCAGGCTGATCCAACTTCAGTGGAAAGGCCTCAAGACCAGGAAATGAGGCTCATTAGTGTGTGTGACCTCCACGTGCCTGTATGACCTCCCTGCAACACCTGGGCATGCTCCTGATAAGGCTGTTCTTCTAAGGGATCTCCTCCCAGACCTGGATTCAACTGCTGACACACTTCAGTCACATGAGACCTAACATTGTCATGCATTAGAAGGAGCCCAGGACCCACTGAACCTGCATATTATCCTCAGATCCATTGTGAGACCTTATCCCGAGACCTAATGGCAGACAGGGTACCTCTGGCAGCACATAGAGGGCTGTGCGGCTCTCCAAAGAAATGCCTCCCCACACCATTACTGACCCACTGCCAAGCCAGTCATGCTGGAGGATGATACAGGCAGCAGAACATTCCCCATGGCTTCTCCAGACTCTGTCACATGTGCTCAGTGTGAACCTGCTCTCATCCATGAAGAGCACAGGGCACCAATGTAGAATCTGCCAGTCTTGGTGGTGTCTGGTAAATGCCAATTGCCCTGCACGATGTTGGGCTGTAAACACCGACTTGTGGACGTTGGGCCCTCATACCACCCTCATGGAGTCTGTTTTGGACAGTTTGAGCAGACACATGGAGATTAGTGGCCTGCTGGAGGTCATTTTGCAGGACTCTCACACTGCTCCTCCTGTTCCTCCTTGCACATAGGAGAAGGCAGTAGTCCTAGTGCTGGGTGGTTGTCCTCCTATAACCCCCCTCCATGTCTCCTGGTGTACTGGCCTGTCTCCTGGTATCTGCTCCATCCTCTAGACACTGTGCTCACAGACACAGCTAACCACCTTGCCACCGTATTTGTGTGCCTCCTGGTGAGCTGCATCCCTGAGCAATTTGGGGTTGTAGCACCCCCTCATGTACCTCTAGGGTGAGAGCAATAACAATAGCAAAAGTGACCAAAACAGCAAAGACATGAGAACAAGAAATGGTTGGGGGTTCACCCCCTGCAGAACCACTCCCCATGGGGATGGTCTTGCTAATTGCCTATATTTTTTCCTGTTTCTGTTTCTTGCAAAAAAGGGAAGAAATTGCTCAAAACGATGTTGATTCCTAACTGGACAGGTTGATTTCACAGAAGTGGGATTGACTTGGAGTTACATTGTGTTGTTTGTGTTCCCCTTTTTTTTGGAGCAGTGTATAATGTGCATTAACTACTAGAGCGATGATCTTTGTTTGTGTTCATTGTTAGTGGAAGCATAAAGCATTATGATGTGAGGAAAATAAATGACAAGTAATCATCCCCTGTAATACTCATTCATTCGACAGAAAATGAACTCCACATATCTGGAATATGCTTGAATGAATTAAAGGAAAATTTGTCTCCATATGGTTGATGAATACGTGGATATCGGTCGTGTCTGTGGTGCGGGGCCCAAACCTGGGCGCGTGTATAAACCCCAAAGTGATTATTGATTTCAATGAAAGATTCAAAATGGAGAGGTTTCAAGGCTTGTTCTTGAGAGTTGAAGGCTTTTGTATGGGGAAAATCATTTTCTTGTTTATTTCCAGAAAGAGGCAAAAACACAGAGCACATTCAATAGGTGACAAATCAAACGCTCGTTCATGAGAGGGGACCCCAACAATAGGGGGAATTTTGATGGCCATCCTATAGTATGTATCAATGTTTATAGTGGAAAACCCCCTTTGGGCTGTTCACGTGGGTGTTGATCCGTGTTTCCCTCCTTTTAATGTGTGTTTGGAAGGTCTTGGCCTTAAAAGGACCCAAAAAAACATTAAATTTTTGTGCAGGTGATTTAGTTTTTTTTTTTAATATGAAAAAAGATCAGCGTTCAGACGAGTGATCTCCCTGCGGTCTCATTGTGTCTTTTGATCCAAGAATTGAATGTATTTCTTGCCCGAAAGATGCAGCAGGACCCCTATAAAAAATTATAGGGTCGCCCCCTGCTTAAAAAGAACAACTCCCTTTTGGAGGTGTTGGATCCGTTGGGGGGCGTTGCAGCTGAGTTTTTGGGTGAAATTTTTGTGACCAAATTCTTTTTGGAAAATCCCTTTTAAGTTACTTTATTTCTATGTCCTGCAGTGGTTTACCACTTCCTAGCTGGGCCTTTTACCCCTTCCCCCTAAACCAGATAATTTTTTTTTAGTATTTTGGATCACGTCGAACGCTTTCTTGTGCCGGGTTAGTTTTCTAATCTGTTCACCTGTTTCCTGTGATTCATAAGGTTTTATTTTTTTTTAATAATATGAGGGAAAATGGTATAAAAAAAAAAAAAGTATGTAAAAGGGCTGTTTTTCACTTTTTTTTTTATTAAAACTGCAAAAATTTGTAAATTGTTTTTGTAATTTTCCATATATTTATATTGTAATAAAAAAAATGTTTAGGGTTATCGAGCGCGGCTAAAAGTAGTGGTTTGGGCTTTAGTTTTGATCATTTTTTTTGGGGGGTGATTTTTATTTTATTTATATTGTTTGTACGCTCTGTGTGGCTGTTTTAAAACGACCGTGCAGAGTTAAATGACCATCTAGTTAAAAAAGTGGGTAAACGCAACATTTTTCTGACCACTACTTGAAATACCTTCTGAGTACAGGTAAATATTGGTATAGTGTTTTAGCAGCAACATTTCAGGTAGAACCCATTATCAGGCTGCAGGGAGTCTGCCCGGTTTTCTGGGGTTTAATGTTTTTGCACAGAATTGGCCAAAACATTGTTGAGAAAAATACCGTATCAATACTTGCCTGTACCTAGAAGTTTTCAGACCAAGACTTAGACTGCGTTTCCAAGCGAGCCAAATGTGTTGGATTTTCCCAAGGGTTTTTGTTTTTTTTTATGGACCCCGGGGGAGGCTTTTGCCGGGGGTTTCGGATCTAGGCCCTCCCTCTTCACACCCGAAAACCGGGCGGAACAATGAACATGTTCTAAGTTTTTCGTTACGCCGGTGGCGTAAAAAAAACCCGTGCGGGGAAAAGTTGTTCGGGGGGATGTGCAGGGATTTTTATTAAGTCTATGGGGGAGCATTGTTGGTTTGAACCGTCTGAAAAACCGGCCAATAACCTTGCCCTTAGAATAACTTATGTGGTGGTGTACAAGCAATGTAACTAAACCCCTTAACGACCGCCCACCCTCTTTATAGCGGGTGTTGCAAGTTGTTCTTCTGCAGGAGTTTTGCAGCTCCCAAGCGCCGAATGCTGAGCTAGAAACAGAGCGTAGTAAACCCCGCCCCTTTTTCCTAAAGCGTTTGTAGGTCCCGGGGGAGCAGGGGAAAATCTCCGTCCCTGGCGCCAAACCCCTTTGTTGTTGGGGCCCCGTGGCCCGCATAGCAAAAGGCATTCTCCTGCTCCATCAGGTGATCAGAACTCCCAGTGACCCAATGGAGCCCCGGGAATGTCGTCGCGGCCCCGGGGGGCCTACGTAGCTGAGGTTGTTTTGTATAATAAAGGTGCAGTGGGTACACTGTGCTCCTGCTGGTGCCGTGCCAAAAATGACACAGTTGAAGTATTAGTTTTTAATGAATATTTAAAAAGTTTTATGGGGGGTATAAAAAAAAATGTACAATAGTTAACCCTTAATGGGATTTGTAAAAAAAAAAAAAAATCAGTGTAGGAAAAAAAAATGTAGAAAAATGATTCCACACATTACACAAAAAAAAGCTACAAATATTAGGTATCTACATGATTGTAATAACCTGTTACTTAGTGTGAAATTTGAATGGCGTAGAAAAAAAATTTAACCCCTCCCAAAAATAAAAAAAAAAAAAATCCCAAATAATTTATTTGTAAACTTAAACTATGGCCCCCCCCCCCTCCCCAAAAAAAAAACCCCCAAAAATTCTCCTGGTAAAATTTCTCTAAACTGTGTCATTTGAGGAGGCAAAAACTAAAAATTTAAAAATGTCATGAGTACTTTTGGTAGGGTTAAGGGGCTAATTTAAGCATATTCCAGACTTGTGGAGTGTGGTTTCTCTTGAATTAATGTATAGGTCTGATATATGATGGCAGTGGCCGACCCCTTTAAAATGTACACGCACCTACTTGATGCAACCTGCACTTGGATTAAGACTGCCGCTGTAGATATTGCCTTAGGGCATGTCCCCACAGGACGGGTTTGCGGGCGGTTTTTTTAGACGGTTTGGGTTTTGGACCCCTGAAAAAAAAGTCTGAAAATTAGCCAATTGGGGCGCTATGGAAAACCATGCGAGTCCCCCCTGCAAGGTTTTCCGCCCCCGGGGGTTTTTTTGCCGGGCCACCCGAAAAAAAATTGGCTGCAATTTTTTTTGTCGGTTTGGTTTTCAATTGCCGTTAAATTGGCCCCTTTTAAATAAGAAAGTCTCTCTAAAGTAGTTTTCCAGGGATGCGGGGAATGTTTTTTAAATGTCTCCCAAAACTAAGCATTTTTGTAATGTGTTTTCATTATGTTCAACTGGTAATAGAAGATACCAGCAGCTCCAATGAAATTATAAAATGCATTTTTCACCATGTACATATGACGCCACGTGTTTGCCAGGTTCTGATAAAGAATGAAGCTTTTTTTTTCTTCTTGGAGTGTGGTATCTTTTATATAAATTGGTCTGCATTGCCTTTTGGTGTTCCTGCAGGGGCGATCCCTGCTTTTCATGTCATGCTTTCATTATATGACTTTGGGCCTTGTGTAGTCCTACATCAACTGTAGTGCTGACGGATGGCTTTTTCCAGGGCAGTTTGTGAAGCCATAACTCTTAAGTCCTGCTTAAACTTTTATCATGAGGCTTAAAGGGGTTGTCTCATTACAAGGATTGATGCTATTTATGTTAAAGATTTTTTTGCAAAAAAAACAAATCACTTTGCAATAGTGTAAATTTAACCCGTGTGCTACTATTTTAGATATCCCCTCTTGTATGGGCTGCCCGCCTGGTTGCTATAGTAAGACTGTTTTTTCTCTGATTGGGTTCCATGCTGGTCGCTATAGCTCAGACCTGGCTTCCTTTCAGCCTGTAGAAGCCAGTAAAAAAAGCCCTGAATTCAAAGTGAAAAACCAGAAAACAGGCGAGGTAAGATGAAACCCTGTAGGAGACAACCCCTTTTTTAAAGGGAAAAAAGCATCAAAAACAGGAAATCTGCTGTAACTGCGAGAGGGAGGTACATACAGCCGGAAAAAAAAACAACTTAGACAGAAAACCTCTGAGCGATAGTGAAGACCAGGCTAGAAATGTGAGGATATTTTTTTTCTTTTTTAGGCTTTGCTGGGATTCCTTTTTATTCTGTTTTAAGGTACTTGTAATGATTTTTAAGTCTGGGTCAATTGTGATTTTTTGCCCCCCTATTAGGGGTGCGTAACCGACTTTATTTGTCGGGTTTTGGGTTTTTTTTCCAGATGAGGGGAAAAGCCCCCCCCCTTCATTTCACAAGCACGATTCCCTTTGAATAAAAAGGGGGAAAGAATGTGCATGTTCTATGTTTTTCGGCCGGAAAAAAACCCTGCAGGGGGGACTGCTGCCCGGGGTTTTTCCCTAGAGCACAAAATTTTGCTAATTTTCGGCCCCGGTTTTTTAGGCGTCTGCAAAACCGCAAACCGCTGAAAAAACCCACCCAAAAAACCCTGCCGTGTGGACATGCCCATACTGTTCTTCATTTTCTGGCATGATCTACCATAGATCCATTTTAGAGTGGGTTCACATGTTGCAGCTGCAGGGTGGTGGTAATACACCAAGCAACGGAGATCCCTGCAGCAAAGCCATGTATGGTTTATGACAAATAGCCCTGTTTTCTGCTAAGTACAGGTAAAGTACATGGTTTTGCTGAGCCCTCTACGCATTACTAAAATGAATGGGAAGAAGAGCTCAACTGAGCATTGTACTTCTGCTCGCCTTGAAAAGCAGCATGTGGAGTGTAAGGATTTATGGACAGATTTGTAGAAGTTTGTAAAGTGTTATCCTATAAAATGCTTGTACAACATAAGTTTCGGGAGCCTCGCATCACTTGTAAGGGTCTTTTACTTGTTTTCTTTTTATTGGGAAATGTTGTTCTTCCCGGAAGGAAGGGGACTAAAAGGATTGAAAAGGGAATAAAAGATGAAAACCCCCCAAGTTTTTGGGAAAATTTTTTTGAAAAACGCTAAAAAGAAACGCAAAAAACCCCAAAGACCCTTTGGGCTTTGGTTTTTATTTGAAGTGTGGAAAAAGCTTTTTCCCCCAGATTTTCAAAAACTCTTTTAACTCGATTTAAAGACCTTTTATTTCAGACATTTATAGCATGTCAATAGGATAGGCCATAAATGTCTGATAGGTGGAGTTCCTCAAGGTGGGACTCGCATATGTTCTGAGAACAGGCCCTCAAACTTCCCGTGTAGCCAGAGAGGTGCATGCTTTTACGTTTTCCACCCCATTTTAGTGGGTGTACTAGTTTTAAACCCCCGGGGCCCCTGCGCTGGTTGGGGTTTTTTTTTGGGGAAACCCTAAATTTAACAGAAAGGAAAGTGCAACAGATTTCGCAGGGCCCCAAAATTTTGCTCTTTATGGCCGGGTCATTTCTGGAAGTGTGAGGTTTTTTTTTTTCTAACCTAGGAATGAAAGTTGCCCCCTTTTGGACTGGTTTTGGAATTTAAGTTTTTGTTTAAATGGGGGTTTAAAAAGGGTCAGAATTTCGGGTAGAAAAAGCTGAGCTCTGTGTTATATATAGGTTTTTTTTATTTAAAGTAGAACCTCTAATAAAAAATCAAAAAAAGAAATCATAAAATAAAAGTGTAATTTAAGGGCCTCCCCCGGGCCCACTTTACAGTGTTTTTCCCACATACTCTTTTACACCCCCCCTGTTGCGGGAAAAAGGGGTAATCACTATGTGGGTTTTTTTTTCAACAGGGACTTTAAATGTCTTTTTAAAAGGGTTTTTTGTTTTGGGAAAAGTTCAGTATTTTTTTTCTTTTCCTTACTCCAAAATTACCTTCTGGGTTCAGAGCTAAGTTGAGCCCCTCTCCCTTTTCAATATTTAAATTTTTTTATTTTTCCACAGAACCCCATGTTTTTCCCCTTTTTTAATAAATTTTAACCCTATTTTTTTCACAGGGGGTTTCAGCTTTTTCTATTAAATTTTTAATTTTTAACCTATATACCCAACAAAGCCCCGGGCTTTTCCCCCTTCTTTTTAAAAATTAAACCCTTTAAAATTTCACAGAGCTCAGCTTATCCCCCTCTTTTTTTCATAAACCCTATAAAATCAAAGGGGTTTCAACCCTTAAACCCCCCCTTTCTTTCATTTTTAAATTATAAATCATTTTAAAAAAAAACTCAGTTTTTATTTCCCTTTTCATATAAACCCTTTTATATTTTTAAAGGAGCCCTTTCCTTTTCTTTTTAATTCATTTTTTAACCCCTTATTTTTCACAAAAGCTAAAGCTTTTTTTATTCATTTTTAAAAACCCTAGGGTATCCGGTGGGGCCCCTTTTCTCCACCCATTTTTAACCCTTTTTATCCACAGAAGCTCGCTTCTTCCTTTTTTTATTTTTTAAACCCTTTTTTATTTTTCCACAGGGGCAAAAAGTTTTCCCTCCTCCCTCTTTTTCACAAAAAGGTTTTGTAAAAAACTGGGGCCCCTTCCAGGTTGGGAAAACAAAACAATTTCCCACCCCATGATTTGTTTTTTCCCCAAAACAGTTTGGAAAGGGGCCCCCAAATTTTTGAAAAACCCCTGCAGTCTTTATCATTTTTTAACCCTATAAAAATCCCGGGAAGTCAACCCTTCCCTTCCTATCATTTTTTAACCCCTTATTTTTCAAAAAACACCCGGGTTTTTAAATTTTTACTTTTTAACCCTTTTAAAAATGATTGATAGGGGTTTTAAAAATTTTTTATTTTAGCTTTATCTATTCAAATTTGCAATTTGAAGGTAGATTTTTTTTATGGCGTAAAAAACCAAAAAATTTAAAAGTTTTGTTTGGTTTCGGGTAAGGAAAGGGCTCAAAATTTTTTATTTTAAACTTTTTTACCAAAAGGTGAATAAAATTTTTTTTTCAATTTTTTAGTTTTTTTTTTTTTAAAATTGTCAGATCTTTTTTGAAAGGTGAAAAATCCCGTTTTTTTATATAGGAAATATGCTTTTTCCCAACCATTGGTTGATGGTTGGTTTGCTTTTTAAAGCAATCTGCAAGGGCCTTTCCCATAAAGGCACAAAATAAAAAAGGCGTTTTAAAATTGTTTTTTCTATTTCCTTTGTATTTTGGCTTTTTAAGGTGCTTTTTGCTGTTTGCACCCTTTTTTTTTTCGTTGTCCCCAGTATTCCCCCCTTTGTAAAATTTGACTTTGCTTTTTTTCACTCTTTAATCAGGGAAGGTTCTTTTTAATTCTGCAGCCTTTTTTCCCAAAGCGCCCTCGGCCGGCCCCCTGCAGCGATAAAAGAATTTAAAAACTCTATGAAAAAGCGGGAGAAAAATTTTTAAATTTTCAATAAAACCCTTTATTGGGAAAGGAAGGTTTTTTGTACCAAATTGGCTCCCAAAAAAAACTCTGCATTTAACAGAGCCTTTTAAATTTAAAAAACATAAAAAAAATCGTTTAAAAAGTTATAGAAAGACATTTTTTACACGGGGTATATGTTTTTTTTGGGGCCCCTTAAAAGGTTACCCCCTTTCAAAAAAAAGTGGATGACCTATCCCCAAAGGTTTGTTCTTTTTAAATCTGTGATAAAGTGGATGTTGCCCTTTTGGCTCCCCCCCGATCCATGGAAAAAAGGGGGGTTATCCCCCCCCTTTTTCATTCCAGGATCCCCTGGGGGATTATAGAGGTCGTCCCCCCCTAGCTGGTTTTACTTTTCCCCGGGGACTGGGGGGTGGTTCTACAGCACTGACTGAAGTTAAGCTCTCCCAAAGCCCCTTTTTCCCTACCGCAGCCAGTCCCAGAGACATTGGTGTTTAAAGGGGTTGTCAAAAAACAATTTCCCTTGCAAAAAGGCGGGGGAAATGTCTGGTTTAAAGAGCAGCAGAGTTGTAGGTTTCCCCGTGGGGAAAGTTTTATTGGGACAAAGCTCACATGCTCCCCGGGGGAACATTGGGAGCTGCTGAGGACTTTTACCTTTTGATTAAATTACACCTTAATGTACTGAGACAGTCAGGGTGTTCCTGGGGGGTTTTGGGGCCTTTTCCCTTAAAAAAGATGTGCAGGTTACTCTAAAATATAAGGTTTTTGATAGCATTTAGTTAAACCCTGATTGGGTTGAAATTACAGAAATCAAACCTTAACCAGAAACCCCCTTCCTTTCGGGGTGTGGCTTTCTCTTTTCCGCCGGGAACCCATTTCACCGGGGTTTTTCTCTCATCCCCCCCTTTAAAGTTTTACGGGATTTTTTTAAAACAAAAGGGTGTTGGATTGTTTTTTAGATGCGTTTTTGGGGTTTCCAAAAACAAAAAAACATTGTTGAGTGTGTTTATTTTGGCTTTCAATGTAGGGTATGTTAAACCCCCGGCCTTTTTTTGGGGGGGGTGCATTTCGCCGTTTTTTTTGCGGTGTACTGCGTTCTAATACCCCGGGGAAATGCACCCCATTATTACGGTAATCTATAGTTCATAGGGAATTTAGGGGTTTGTGCTCCTCTCCTGGGCCCGAAAAAAATTTAGGGACGTTTGGGAAGTAAGTGCATTCAATTTTTCTTTGGCGCCTATGTGCCGCGAGAAATTTGGCCCAGTTTTTGGGGGCCCGGGGCCCCCCCCTCCCCGCAGGTAATACGCGGACCTTCCGTGGCTCCCAAAACCCAAAGCGTAATTGGGGGCGAAATTTTACCCCGAAATTCCCTCCGGTTAAACATAGCCTAAAGTTTTAGAGTTTTTTAGCCTTGGTGTACTGCATTTGTAAAAATCTCTTGCACAAAATGCCCCCTTTAAAAAGGAAGTGGGAGCAAGTTTTGAGAAAAACCATTTTAAACAAAATTTGAGGAAAGGGGGGGCCCTTGGGGCTCTGCCCCCCATTCTTTTCTAGGGCCCTTTTTTAATATTGCCCAAGGGAGTTTTGTGGTCAGCCTATTTTTGAAACTCCCAAAAGAAAAAAATTAAAGGGGGGGCGGCCACAAAACACCAAGGCCTTCCCTCATTTTTTTAAACTTGGTCGGCCCCTGGGGACCCATTAAAAAAAGGGGCCCTTTAATAAAGCCCTTAAAAAAATTTACATGTAAATTATTTTCCCGGAAAATTTTCCCCCAATGAGTAATGCATTTTAAACCAGGGGGGGGTTTTAAAGTATTACGCCCGCATTTCATCGGTAAACATCCCCAAAAAACATCCCACCGGTTTTTTCAGAGGGGGGAGTTTCGTGATGTGTTTTTTTGGGGATCGGGTTTCAAAGAAGTGAATGGGGATTTTGTCCGAAAGACGAAAGCGGGACGCCGAAATTAAAAAACCTATAAGGGGCATGTCTGCTGAAACCCAAAAAACACGCACCTGCTTTGGGGGTTTGGGTTTTTCGGACCAACACGGGGCGTGTAAAACTTTCCCTTTTTTAACATAATTTTAATTTCTCGTACGGCCGTGCAGAACTCTTGTACGTTACAAAAACCAAAAAACCTCTGTCTGTTTTCCTTGAAAGGGTTTATAGCGTCATCCCCCTTTGTTTTTACGAAAAAAATTTTTATTTGGGAAAACAGCAGAGCGCCGTGCTTTCAGGCTGTAAAAAAAAAACCTTTCTTTTGTATGTTTTATTAAAAAACCCCCCAAACAACCCCCTGGTTGGGGCAAAGCTTGCTTTTATGTCCACCGGGTTGCCATGCTTGGTGAAAGGGGAGTGGGGTGAGCCCGGGGCCAAACCCATGTAGGGGACGGGGCGGAAATTTGACAAGGATTCGGTTTTTTCTTTGTGGGGTACTTTAAAGGGGTTGGAAGGGCCCGGGGATTAATAAACAGTTGTATCAATGCAACTTTGGGAAACTAATGTTATGGATGTAACACTGTGTTGTACACAGGTTATAAGCAAAAAAAACATTGTCAAATTTAAAAGAAACATTTGGATTTGTAAATTGATTTTTGGGCCCTTGTTTTACGCAAAAAAAAAAAACACAACATTTTATATTTAAAATTTTCGAGAGGCAGGTTTCGTACTGGCAGGAAAATAGAGCCAAGGCAAGGGGCAAAGTGCTGCTTTTTAAGGGCACATGTGGGGGGAAATAAATAATTTTGTAGACCCCCAATTTGAGGGGCCCAAGGGGGGGGGCACTCAGGTGCAAGAATATTGCTCCTTTTCTGTAGGGAAAGCAAAGTTTGGCTTTCTGTTATCGTTGGGAAAGGGGGTTTTAGGGCAATTTGTAGAGAATATTGGGCCAAAAGTGCGGGAGTTTCCACTTTTTGGGGATGAGGTGGGGCAACCCCCTTTTCCAAAAGGAGTTTTTCCCACCAAACCCTTCCCCATATTTCAGGGGGGCCCGGATCAAAATTAGTGGAATCTTTGGGGGCGAAATGAGCAGGGGTTTAATTTTGTAACTTTCAGGTTGTCCCAGATCTTGCATTCACCCTACCACAATAGTGCTAATGGGAAAGAAGTTGCAAGTTTGTGATCTTAGACCAGGTACAGCAGAAAAAAAAATATTTTTTTCCCCCCCCAAAGGATGCAAGGGGGTTGAAAAACCCTGTTAAAAGGGGATTCAAAATGAAATTGGATCTTGAGTTAATTACGTCATTAGGAGACAAATGGGAACAGATCTTTAAGGGTATGTTACACAGGGGGTTTTGGGGGCACGTTTCAGTATGTGTCGCAAATTTTGCCCCCGGGGTTTTTGGAAAAAGGTTTTACCCAAAACAAAGGGGGGGGTGGACCCGTTCACATTTCCTTTTAGTGGGGCGTAAGCGCCCAATGTGAACAATTGACGTCATTTCTCTCCCCCAAGGGCCCTACGATTTGAATTTTTTGTACACCCCGGGGGAGAAGGACAAGTGTTTTATAGTTCTCTTTTGAATAAATTCAGCCCCCAAAATGGGGCCCTTTTTTGAACATACCCTAAGAAAAGGGTTTTAAGTTTTTCCATAGGGGTGGGAAAAAAAGCCCGGGGTTTTAAAAACAGAGACTGCCCGACTTTGTAGAAAAAACCAGGTCCTGAGGCTACTGGTATTAATGCCATTTGTGGTTCTCAGCAGTAGGTTTAGCCCATGGCTAGTAACGGAATCTTAAAGGGGTTGTCTCACTATAAGGATTGCTCTTCCTGCTACAGATTTTCCAAAAACAAGTCACTTCGCCATGTATTTGTCCATTAACGGTGTACTACCTAGTCCTAGATCTCCCCTTCGGTATGGGCTGTATCAGCTCCTCAGTTTGCTATAGCTACAGACCTGTTTGATCTCTCCTGATAGGCTGCCAGCACTGGTTGCTATAGCTACAGACCTGTTTGATCTCTCCTGATAGGCTGCCAGCACTGGTTGCTATAGCTACAGACCTGGCTTCTACTGCAGCTTAGCAGAAGCCAGTAAGCACGCCCCTGAATTAAAAATGAAACCAAGAAAACAGGACTGAGGTAAGATGAATCAATGTAGTGAGACAACCCCTTTAAGGTTTAGTTACAGGTAGACTGCAAAGGATTTGTGTTGGAAACACGGTATGCTGAATTGGTAGGTTGGGATCATACAGCCCATCTGTGCTGCAGCCAATAGTTCCACCCCCTCTATAACCACCGATGTGTGTATGTGCTTGCCAGGATGTTGTGCAGCTATCAGCGGTTACATTACAGGCACAACCATGACTGTGGTATGTAGTTTTGGGCAGCTTTAAACCTAACCTGTGACGTTGGACTGAAGGAGTCCGCTCAGGTGAAAGAACATGGTCACTTTCTGTATAGGCTGTCCAGAGCTGGTGATTGCAAGACTGAATTTACCCTTGAGATGTCACTGTATATCAGTCTGCTCAGCTACTTCTGCCCTATAGCATGATGCTAGAGTATTAAACCACCTGCTCAAGGGGACTGGTTTGCTTTAGCTAAGGTACATGGTGTAATTATTCCAAATAAACAGGTAGTCCTCAACTTACATCTGTCCCCTATTTACAAACAAAGGCTTATGGGGCATGCTGGCACTTATAGTTCCATAGCACAGACAACAAAACAAATATAAAAACCCTTCTCTGCACTATCCAAAAGTAAAAAATAAATAAAAAATAGTTTTGTGCTGGAGTTACATTCAGTAAATGTATCTGTTCTGACGTCACCTTAACAAATCTATAGCCCCTATCCTGTTTGTAACCTGGAGACTGCCTGTACCTGCAATTTTTGCACTGTTAAAGTATGACCTTTCAGGCTGGGTTTATATGGTATTTTTTATGTGTATTTTAAATAAAGATTTTAAAGCCAAAACCAGGAATGGGTCCAAACCAAAGGAACAGGTACACCTCTTTCTATTACATGCTTTTCATGCTGTGGCTGTCATTCCTCATTTTGACTTGCAAAGACTGATGCAAAAATATGTATCCAAACCCCTGGTGGAAGCAGGTTCACATTACTAGATTCCAAATTCTACTTGAAATCTGATATACAAGAAAACACAACTTCATGTTATTTCATGGAAAATTACATGCATGCCGGTGATATTTTTGTAGAAACGGTCTAAAATTTTCTGTTCGTAAGCCCTAGCTTGATTGTATTCAGGGTTTTTGGGAGTAGGCTTGCAATATCAGCCCTACTCCAAAAATAAGCTCCAGTTACAGCTGGGACTGCTGAGCAGCCACACACCACACCATCCTGGGATCTTTAAAAACCTGGGCTTCCTGTCACCTTGCACCTTTTCTACATTTTTCCAGCACCAGTTAATTTACCATCAAAAGGAAATTCATGATGGAATTAAGAGTTGTAAGATGATAAAGTATGATTACATTTTGTTTTTCAAGAAACATGAGTGATTGTTAAAGGGGTTGTCTCACTACCAGGATTGCTGCTTTTTAGGTTACACATCTTGCAAAAAACAAGTCACTTTGCAATATATGTCCATTAACAGTGTCCTACCTATTCCTAGATATCCCCTCTTGTATGGGCTGCATCAGCTCCTCAGGTCACTATAGCTACAGACCTGTCACTGCAGGTCAGTAAACACACCCCTGAAGTCAAAAAGGAAACTGAGACTACAGGACTCAGGTAAGATGAAGCAATATAGTGAGACAACCTCTTTAATGGGGAAAAAAGAATAAAACCTTCTCAGATCGCAAGCCATAGGGGGGGGGGGGGGGGGGGGGTGGGGGTCTCTCCAGTCTTCCGTTTTTCCTTTGCTTCCACCCAGAATGTCACCACTGCAGCCGTTGCATACCACTTCACTTATGGCGGTGCAATCAAAAGCATGTGACCGCTGCAGAAGCGATGACCTTTTTGCAAGCAAAGAAAAAGGTATACAGAAGACCAAAGGAGACCCAGTGCTGGAATGGGAGAGGTGAGCGTAGATTCTCACTTCTCCTTCAAAGGAAGGTTGGTGCAGGGTTATGGGCCGATCCCAGAGACCAAAGGGATGTGGTACAGAAAGTGGTTGGTAGCGACTGCTTTCCATAAAGATTCACACAGCAAAAGGGCAACAGTTGTTCCTATTTTCTACATTAAAGGGGTTTTGCCACGAAGTAAAATTGATGTGGGAAACTTGCAAATTAAATAAACATTATCACCATTTATTGTTATTTAAAATTCTGGACCGTTTTTGTCTTAGCTGCTCCTTTAGTGAGCCATTGTTTACTGCTCGGAAATCCCTAAAGAAGCATTTATGCTATCTATCATACATGAAAAAACTTTGAGACTCTCGGTTCACATATTTTGATCAAAAGATGTTTAAGCTGCCCACGACTTTCAACGTGATCTCAAAATCGGGCAGTCCTATCCTATCTTTACCTCTTAATCGAGCCAAAATATGATCAAAATATGTGAACCGAGAGTCTCAAAGTTTTTTCATGTATGATAGATAGCATAAATGCTTCTTTAGGGATTTCGACGTAGTGTATTGCCTTTTTGCAGAAATGTGCCGCTGGCGGCGGTCTGTGTGTGTACATGTATAATTACATGTGTGCCGCAGCCCTGCCAGTGGCACCCAGGTTTGCATACGTTTTTTCAGAAATGTTTTTGTGGGCAGAAACATACGTTATATCTTGGTGTACATTGATTTTAACCTATATGGGAAGGAAGGGGTGCTTCCATTTTGGGTTTCTGTCCCCGCCCACTCTCACAGGCTGTCATAAGAAGGGCAGCTTGCAGGTTGGGTGTTTTTTATTTTTTCTCTCTGAATAATGGAGGTCGGTTGACCCAGCGGGAGGCCTGATTGGCTCAATTGAGAGGTAAAGATAGGATAAGACTGCCCGATTTTGAGATCAGGTTGAAAGTCGTGTGCAGCGTAAACATCTTTTGATCAAAATATGTGAACCGAGAGTCTCAAAGTTTTTTCATTGTTTACTGCTAGTCTCCAGGGGATACGACCAGGGCTGAGAGCTCCTCAGTGCTGGTCAGACATCACCTCTCCTCTCAGGCAGCTTCTGAGTGTTCAAACCCTGGGTGCTGTCACTCTACTCCCGTCCTCTGTACTCCTTATTAAAACAGTGCAAATAAAAGAAACCTCAATGAGGTCTGTGCATTGATAAAGAAAAAAATTCCACAGGTTAAGTTCCTGCAGGGATTTGAACTAAGGACCCTTGTGTCGGGAGGTAAAAAGCATTACCTCTAAGCTACAGTGTAGCTACTTGTACCTCTTTAAATAAACAGATCTTTCTTTGACTAGAGAGAGGAAAGGCCTGGTGATGTCACCCTGCTGGGTCACATGATATGCAAATCAAACAAATCACACACGCCCCCTTCTGAGCACACAGAGCTGGATGCAGGAGGTATGAGATCGTGGCAAAACCCCTTTCAAAGAATAATAAAAACAAAACAACAACTAACTTCAGTTACAGGCAAAACAGTTATACGTGTCCAGGTTCATATTCCTGCATACATGGTACAATATTATAAGTGGGTGGTTACAAGAGGGTGTTTTTAGTGCTCTGTTCTCTTACTGGACCTCACATGATACAGGATTAAGGATGAGGCCAAGGTAATAACCCCCCATAGGATAAAGAACACCAAACTCCTTGGTCCATCTTAAATTCTACAATGAAATTAGGAATGACGAGAAACGTAACAGAACGTGCTGGCCGTGTCCTCTCGTGCTTTTTACCTATTAGTGGATGTAGCTGATGGAATGAGAGGTGTGAAAATTCTCAGTTTACACAGGTGTCCAGGGCCTGTGTGCGAGTCCCAGAGCCGTTCCCAGCCACCACTTCATTTTATGGAGCCTGCCCGAATATAGACACAGCGAGCAGGGATGGAAAAGATCTAAATGCAGAAGGAGCAGCTCTCCACTTTCCCCATAAAATACAGCCACACTTATCAGATGGTGGCGCCAGCACAAGAAGCACGCACCATCTTAGATTTGGAGCCCTGGCATGCATCCCCACACTACTCTGTTTGGCAATCCACAGACAATGGCGCAGCTCTACTCAAGACACCATAACGGTATATTCACACGGCTTAACTGCAGTTCAGTACGCCTCGCAATTAAGCCGGGTCTTCGGGAGTCGCACTGATCAGCGCATACATCCATGGTGTGGGGGTCCAGCGGGGTCCGGCGGCCCCATAGAAATGCATTAAGTGACATGTCAATGATCTCCCTGCGCATATAATACGATGGTATTGTGCGAGCAGGGAGAGGAGGCATAATCCATAGTTCTCTATGAGAACTGCGGATTACCATAATGATTGGGGTGCATTTCGCTCGTCTTAGAGAGCAGTATGCTCTAAATACGTGCCAAAATATGCCCCAAAATAAGCCGTGTGAACATACCCCAACTCTCTCCAATGGCAGGCAACCATAGTACTTCTGTGGCCCTTGCTGGACATTAGTCTGACACCCAACTGAAGGCTTCCTTCACGGCCTCCACTAGTAGTTTGTCAGACCCGACAGGATATCTAATCTTCCCATCAAAACAACGACCCCAAGGCCATATTCACACGGCTTATTTTGGGACGGATTTTATTCCGTATTTCGCGCCGTACTGTACGAATTACGGGCTGAAATACTGCCCAGTCATTCTCTCATAGAGAACTATGGATTACGTCTCCTCTCCCTGCTCGGCGAATACGCAGGGCGGGGAGAAAGTGACATGTCAATTATTCACGGCGAGATGCCGGGCCGGGCCGGGCCGGTACCCCCCCCACCCGAGCACACAGCATCATTGCGGGCAAAATCCGTCTCGCAATTACGCCGTGTGAACATAGCCCAAGAGTGGAACTAAATGGACCCAGTTGTAAGTGTACGGTTCTGGCACCGTAATGTGACCACTTTAAATTTTTGACGTTCCATGTCAAACACTTTACTGCAACATTCGGCCACCCACCAATCCTGTGCTGCTACAACCATGCCCACTTCTCCAGATCTCGTTCATAAAAGCACCAAAGCAAATAGAAATGGTTTTATCATTGTGTGCCAGGTACAGTGCTTAATAGCCAATGAACAGTTAGATTGCTCTGCTTTCAAGTATTATATTAAAACATGGACATCATAGGAAACTATGGCTTTTAAAATGTATGCAAAAAATGCACATGGTTGGTGAGAAACAATGAGGTGGCATTTTTTGCACGACAAGCAGCATATGATTTATAAAGAGAAAAAAAAAAACTGGATTTCAGTAACATTATATATTCCATTGCTTAAAACATCCATTCTAGAAAATCTGTTATGTAGCCTCAGATTATTACCCAAGTGAAATGAACACCAAACAGTTTAGTAGAATCAGTGCCATTGTCCTACAAGCAGCCTGCATGCCGGCTCAGAGTGCGCTCAACACACACTGCCCAGTGCCAGCAAAAAGCAAAGAGTTCCTCCTCTTAATAAATAGTAGGGGATGGGGATCTGTAGAGCATCACCAGGGGTTGGCATCCTCCTCCCAACCAAAGTCGTTCTCTTCATCCCAGCCTTCTGCTTCGGCCTGCAAGAAAACAAGACATGGCACGATTAATCCAAGAAAAAAGGAATGGAGGTGAAAGGGGTTTGCTAAAGCCACCAAGCACTGTGCCAAGATACAAAATAACCCATGCTTACCTCTCCCATTCCCATACTGGCAGGGCACCAGTATCCCCCCCATCTCTCCCTGATGAGGTCATGTTCATAAATCACATGATGCTGCAGCCAATCCGCACGTGCAGTGTGCGACCTCAGGTTGATGATTGGCCCCAACGTCATGTGATCCATGAACGCGACGTCAACCCGGGTGAGGGGTGGGCATTGGAGCTTTGACAATGCTGGAATGGTAGTGATGGGGGAGGTACGGATGGGTTCATTTATACACTCACCGGCCACTTTATTAGGTACACCTGTCCAACTGCTCGTTAACACTTAATTTCTAATCAGCCAATCACATGGCGGCAACTCAGTGCATTTAGGCATGTAGACATGGTCAAGACAATCTCCTGCAGTTCAAACCGAGCATCAGTATGGGGAAGAAAGGTGATTTGAGTGCCTTTGAACGTGGCATGGTTGTTGGTGCCAGAAGGGCTGGTCTGAGTATTTCAGAAACTGCTGATCTCCTGGGATTTTCACGCACAACCATCTCTAAGGTTTACAGAGAATGGTCCGAAAAAGAAAAAACATCCAGTGAGCGGCAGTCCTGTGGGCGGAAATGCCTTGTTGATGCCAGAGGTCAAAGGAGAATGGGCAGACTGGTTCGAGCTGATAGAAAGGCAACAGTGACTCAAATACCACCCGTTACAACCAAGGTAGGCAGAAGAGCATCTCTGAACGCACAGTACGGCGAAACTTTGAGGCAGATGGGCTACAGCAGCAGAAGACCACACCGGGTGCCACTCCTTTCAGCTAAGAACAGGAAACTGAGGCTCCAATTTGCCCAAGCTCATCGAAATTGGACAGTAGAAGATTGGAAAACGTTGCCTGGTCTGATGAGTCTCTATTTCTGCTGCGACATTCGGATGGTAGGGTCAGAATTTGGCGTCAACAACATGAAAGCATGGATCCATCCTGCCTTGTATCAACGGTTCAGGCTGGTGGTGGTGTCATGGTGTTGGGGAATATTTTCTTGGCACTCTTTGGGCCCCTTGGTACAATTGAGCATCGTTGCAAAACCCCTTTTGGAATCTATGCCACGAAGAATTGAGGCAGTTCTGAAGGCAAAAGGGGGTCCAACCCGTTACTAGCATGGTGTACCTAATAAAGTGGCCGGTGAGTGTATGTTCGCACAGTGGAAGGAGGCAGGGAGGTTATTAAAAGTCTTGGAAAACCCCTTCACAAGTACACTGATACATCTAAAAAACACCACAATAATGTCACCATGACAGCGAGCAGCCATGTCTACCCAGGAGGACAAGCAGCGGCAGCACTGCCCATTCTCATGGTAGGTGCCTAGAATGTAGTGTAGTTTTATTTATATTACTATACAGATTATTAGAAGCGCTAAATGGGAACCCGTCACGTTGAACATGTGATCTGCTAGTATGTTATAGAGCAGGAAGAAAGGATTGATATACAGGGTTTACAAGAATTCAATAGAGCTTGTATCTTATTAAATCTCTGCTTATTCTGGGTTAAGGAGTCCAGTAGGCGGGTCTCAGTGATTGACAGCCATCTTTGTATGCTCACTGATTACAGGAAGGCTGTCAGTCACTAATAAGACCGCCCACTGGACTCCTTAATCCAGAGTGAATGGGGATTTAAACTAATAAGTAGAAGAGCATGTAAAGAGCAGCAGTGGTAGTAATATGGGAACTGTTTAGAGGTTCTGAAGCTCCAATGTTATCCCACAGAAGTTGGTGCAGAGTCTGATAAGTGGGGAAAGAGCTGTGGGGTGCAGTCCATGCTCTTTCTGCAGGTTTAGGCCCCCATCCACAGTCTAACATATTCCAGGAGCATATGGCAAACAAATCCATAGGCAAAATTCATCTGATAAAGGCCAAAGTGTCCTTCTGACCTCCATACGGCCAGTATATGATGCCAGAGCAGCAGCCTGCACTATTCTATGTAGACATATCCAAGGGGAAAAAAAAATGTACACGATAGCAGCCTATAAAGTACCGTCTCTCAGTTACATCCCTCCAACAGACACCGCAAAACGTAGCATCAAAGCAGCCTAAGAAAAGGGCCAAGTGACCAGAGCGCTGGGTCATATTTTATTCATTAGGTTTTTGGTTTAAATAACGGGAACAAAAACCCCCAAAGACAGTGGAAAGATTAAAATGACAACTCTTCATACAAAAAGAGCAGCCATTACTCAGCACAAGTGCAGCAAAAAAAGCGCACCTTCTACATTTCGAAGCATCCACTGGGAGGTGAGTGTCCTGTGATCTTGGTATTGCAACTGTTTTTTGCCATTTAAATGATTGCTTTGCTGATTACTATCATGATTGATTGCAGTGGTGCTAATTGCTTTTAAAAGTGTTTTAGGGTGCTTTCACACTGTTTTTGGTGCGGTTTTTTAATGCGGGTTTTGTGCAGCAATGCACAGCATTAATTGCTGTGCCTACCTGCACAAAAAAAAAAAACACATAAAAAACGCACCGTATGAAAGTACCCTTCGTGCCATATGTGTTATTGCAGGGGTCCCCAACTCCAGTCCTCAAGGTCCACCAACAGGTCCTGTTTTCTGACTTTTCTTAGCATTGCACAGGTGATTTAACCCCTTAACGATCCTGAATGTATAAGTACGTCCCAGGGTCGCTAAGGGACTTTGTAGCGGGATCACACGCACGCATGTGAGTGCGCGCATGTTCGATAAGATTTCCAGCAAACTCTGGATGGCTAGGAGATAGCTGTGTGATGGCATCATAAAAAGGAGTGTGGAGTAAGCTCAGGGAGCCAAGCCTGCTCTATATTATTTATTTTAAAGTGCCATTAACTCCAGGGCGCTGTACATTCAGGGGCTAACATACATAACATAGGTCTACACAAAGTACAGTGGCAACAGTAAATGGCTAACAACTGGCACAGAGGGAGAAAGGACCCTACACTGCATAGGACAAAAAACTGGTCGAAAAACCTAAAAAATGCTTTGAGCCTCAGTATTTTTGTCAATTTTTTTGTCCAAAAGCAGCTGGGTTTCTGATTTTTTGGGGTGTGTTTTTTTTTTTGGGGGGGGGGGGGGGGGCAGTTTTTTAATATATGCAAAATTCATATACCTTGTATAAACACTTGAACAATTTTTCAGCTGGACCATCCAAAAACACTGTCCCGCAGTTTACATAGACTTCAATAGTAAAGTTTCTGCTGGACTCCGTTAGATTTTACAACATGTTGCTAAAATGGACGGGCGCCCAAAAACGAGCAGGAAGAAAAAAAACAAAAAAAAAAAAACTGACCTTTGTAGACTAATGGAAATTTTTTTGTATAAAAGTCCATGTGGACTTTTTTCCGTTGGATTTTCAACTTTTTGAAAATACCAAAACTGCCGAAAATTAGACATAACCTTACAATCTAAAAGGGAGGAGGAAAGAGAGATGGGTGGGTAGGGCAGCACAGACATGTTTGTGGGGTGGAGTAGTGGCAGAAGGGTTAGGAACCGCTCACACAGCATGTCTGGATACGATTTTGGATCCGAAACTCGCATCTAAAAACGCTGCAGCAGGATCGCACTCTATCATTTTAAATAAGGCTCCTGCTGCGTCTTTCGGACCAAGAATTGACCTGTCAGCTCTTAGATCGGATCCGAAAGACGCATCGGCGATCACTTGTCTGAACGCCGATGTGTTTCAAAGTAAAAGCAATGTAAATCACGTTGCTATTTGTTAGATCCGTGTTTGGGTCCGACAGGCGGATCCAAACACGTATCTAAAAGCGTATGCAACACAGACTCAACATGCTGTGTGAACATACCCTTACTGTAGGTTATAGACTCCTGAAGAGATGGGTTTTCAGGTTGCTTTTCAAACTAGTGAAGGAGAGTCTGATGTGTTGTGGCAGCGAGTTCCAGAGTGTGGGGGAAGCATGAGAGAGTTGTGTGAGGAGCAAACAAGAGGAGCAGAGAAGAAGGTCCTGTGAGGAGCAGAGATTGCGTGAGGGGAGGTCTATGAATCAACATCAGCTTTTAAATGACAAAAAAACAAACACACATATACTAGCGATACCTTCCCTTTAAGGGTATGTTCACACATTGTAATTTCGGCACATTTCGTTGCGTATTTGTGCTCTAATACGGGAAAGATGCGCGCCGCAATTACGAAAATCCATAGTTCTCATAGAGAACTATGGATTACGCCTCCTCTCCCCTCTCGTACAATATGATCATATTGTACGAGTGGGGAGATAAGTGACATGTCAATTATTCGCGGCAAATGTCAATCGGGCTGGCGACCGCAGTACATCGTGTGAACATACCCCCAAAGGGATAACACAAAGTTCTCACTATTAACAGGGTCTGTATAATTAGAGCATCTGCATGAGTTATACCAGTTGATGTGATTCACCCACTTATAGCCACCCAAAGTACCAAACGGGAGATAAAAGAAATTCAGATTCTTTAGTCCCATGATATTACACACAGATCCTTCTTCGTTGTGCCTTGTCCTCAGATATCCCATTGTATACCACTGGAAAATGCTACCGTTTGTGTTTTTTTTGCTATGGTAGCCTATGAGTAGTATATGCCTCTCTATGCACAAACATACTGTGCAGTATACTTTTTTGTTTTCACTGAATGCTCCTGTATTGGATAGCACTGTCTACATATAGAAAAAAAAGAAAGTCCCCTGATACACACCGGCCTCTGTCACGTGAACCAGGGACACTTGACAAATGCCAAAAGCTTTCTTGTTCTATATGGTGAGTAAACCCTGCATGACAGTATCCTGCGGCAGCTCTCCTGGGTAACTTTAAAGGTAGATACTATACAATTTATAGAACTACATAACTACTTAAATTTTACCTCTTCAGCAGCAGCAAATTTTGATGAAAATGTAGTTGATTGTTTCCTACTTGGATCCAAACCGGGCTCCGTGTTATTCACAGTCTCTTCATAGGATCCGAGAGAAGAAAAAGCCTTGGACATTTTGATTTCCGGCGCCATATCCGCAAACCAATCCAACTCCGGATCTTGGCTTTTGCTCTTGACCTTTATTGTAAATTCGTCCCCCAAACTATTCCAGTCCTCCAGCTTCTTTTCGGAGCCTTTGTCCTGCGCAGCTTTCGTCAGGATTAACACTGTTGGCGCCTGATGATCGGGGTGCGGGTTTCTGCTGGGTACAACGTTCTCCAAACTGGAAAGTCCTTTGTCTTCTAAATGTACATTTGCTTCATTGGAGACGTCCGCAGCTCCAGGTTTAGGACGATCAGACAGACTGAAGTCCTCCCACTGTTCAGGATCTGGAGGATCAGCTCTCTCTTTTGTCTTTTGGTGCAAACGGTCATTTGTGAAGGCATCTGACTCGCTCCAGTCCGGCCAATCTTCTGCCGCCTGCTGGACTTGTTCGGAGTTAGGAGAGATGGTTGTTTTCACCCCCGGAACTTCAGTCATTGAGTGCGACAAATGGCAATCTTTAAAATAGGCCAGGGACGAAAAAGAATTCAGCATTAGTGGTGGATGCAGACATATGTACTTTACAAGACCTTGCTAATTACAGTACTTGGTTACCACACCTACCTATCCATACATAGCCTTCCAGGTATGCTACTGTGACCACAGGTAGCATCTTCATAGGCAATCATGGGTTACTTCGGTATAATTTACGGGCCTTTTCCCCCACCATTAAGAGATTAAATCAGTGACCTCAGTGATCACATTCCTTCACTACTCAGTAATGGTAACGATGATAACAGTGGTACAGAACGTGACCGCTGAGGCCTCCGATTGGTTGCAGTAGACACAAGTTACCCAAAGCAACCATCAGAGCTATGTCGGTTCAGGTGTGGATTAAAGGGAACCAGTCAGGTGGTTTATGCTGCCCTGAGAGCAGGATATGATAGAGGAGAGAAGCTGAGCTCTGTGATATATAGGGTTATATGATAGAGAAGCTGAGCTCTGTGATATATAGGGTTATATGATGGAGGAGATGGGCTGAGCTCTGTGATATATAGGGTTATATGATAGAGTAGAGGAGCTGAGCTCTGTGATATACAGTATAGGGTTATATGATAGAGGAGAGAAGCAGAGCTCTGATATATAGGGTTATATGATAGAGGAGAGAAGCAGAGCTCTGATATATAGGGTTAACCATCAGAGCTATGTTGGTTCAGGGATGGATTAAAGGTAACCTGTCAGGTGGTTTATGCTGCCCTGAGAGCAGGATATGATAGAGGAGAGAAGCTGAGCTCTGTGATATATAGGGTTATATGATAGAGAAGCTGAGCTCTGTGATATATAGGGTTATATGATGGAGGAGATGGGCTGAGCTCTGTGATATATAGGGTTATACGATAGAGGAGGGAAGCTGAGCACTGTGATATATAGGGTTATATGCTGAAGGGAGAGGAGCTGAGCTCTGTGATATATATAGGGTTATAGAGGGACAGTTTGACAGCTTTCACTGCATTAGTATGTGTACAAAGGAAACTGTCAATCACTGTATGTGGGTGGGGTCCACAGCATGTTTAGTTTCACTTTCACAAATGATCACAGAGCTCACCCTCTCTCCCATCACATCCTGCTCCCCGAGAGGGCAGCATAAACAGCAGGTCGCCTTGAAGGAGGCATTTTTAGTTATTTTATTCAAATAGCCGCTCTTTTTAATTTATTTTTTTCCTAGTTGGAGCACCCCATGAGGAAGTACAAAGCCTCGTCTCATGTGAGCAATAAAGCATTTTATTCTTGTTAAAAAATGAAAAAAAAAAAAAGGATAGAGGGTTTTGTGGGAGAACATAGTATTTTAAAGGACACTTCTTTCTTCTATGAAAATAAACCATGCACATTCGGCTATATCCACACGGTGTATTGCAGTGCATATCGTACATTCTGCAATACGCCGGGTGTTTTAGAAGTACGAGATGGACAGCATTCACTTCCATCATCCCCGATGTATAAAACGGCAGAAGAAGCGACATGTGATAAATATCTATGGTGTCACAACCCCTAGGATGTTCCAGAATATCTTTGCAGATGTTCAGATATTGTGCAGCTGCAGGAGAGGAGAGCCGGGTGCCAGCGGCAGCCGGGCTCTCCAGAGTGAAGGCAGGGATGGTTAATAAACCATCCTTGCCTTCCTAAGGGCTGTGTACACGGCGCAATGTATAAGGCTTAACAGGAAGACCAATATAATAATAATCAAAAATAAAAAAAATTACAAATACATGTTTAAAAAAAAAAAGTCACATATCACAGAAAAAAGGCCAATTTTATTTTTTTTTTGAGGGGGGGGGGGGGCGGGGAGTTAAAAAATTAAATACCCAATCACAAAGTAGTGTTAATATTCAAACCTGTGTGTACTCAAAAAATAGGGAAAAAAAAAATTAGAACTGTCTGGTCAGATGGTTGAAACATAACTTGTTATAGAGGAATCAGCAGTTTAATATAATGATGAATCTTACTTTCAGTGGAAAAATCCTTCCGAGAGCCTGGTCTGTGCAGTTCTTCATTAATTAAACCATTCTGATTTACTTCTGGAAAGTTGCTCTTGGCTAGTACGGTGGACAAGCTGCTCTGTGCGGCCAGGCTGAGGTGGTTATTGGCAGAGTGGATCGGGGAACCTTTTGGGAACACAAGACGACCGTAAGGAAAATTACTAATCTAATATAAACAATACTTGAGTGTTCACTACACAAGCAAATGGCTGAAATATATTGTACACCGAGGCGCACTTACACATTTCTTGCTATTTACTGACCTGTATTTCTAGCAGGAATTTCCTTTAGTCACAGAGATCCATCATGTAAATAATTTCTAGGAAAAACACTTAATCCCTTTACTGATTTGACATATTATGTATGTGACACCCCCCCCCCCTCGAGTGTACAGCGCCATAGAATCAATGGCGCTTTAAAATAAAATGTTAAAGAAATATATAAAAAGAAAATCCCCAGTTTCATCCTTATCGTAGGGATATCCAAGAGAAACAGAAAAGCAGTTTATGTCCAAGGTAATTGCCATTTACTGGTACCAGGTTTTCAGTTTTGGGTTATGTCACAGAATTGATCTCCAACACCGGTGACTCTGCAGAAGGAACGCTCAAAAAAAACCCAGCAGTGGAAGTGTTTAGCTGCACAAAAGCTGCTACCGATTTCCTAAGTCCTTTATCTCGACTAAGCTTTTCTTCCACCAAATTTGCAAGTCACAGGTGTCAAATTATTTTTTAACCTCTTAAAGAAAAAAAAAAAAAACCACAACAAAAAGTAAAAATATGAATTTGCTCCAAAAATAAATTAAACAAATTTTTTTGTCAGATCTTTCAAGTGATAAAACTAACCCCGTGTCTAAAAACCAGTTTGTACATGTAGCTCTGACCTTTTTTTTTTCCTATTCCCTCTATTACTCCTTTCCCCAGCTTTTTCTTTTTTTAACTTAACATTGACGTCTTATTTTCACCACCAACCCCGCTGATTTACTTGTTTGTCCGGTGTAAATGTCATCTCTATTGTACAGATTTCTTCAGTGCGACTTCCTTTTCTTTGTTTCACAGACTAACATGATACTAAATGAAAGAGCAATCTCATAAAGGGGTTTTACCACGATGTATAATCTGCAGCGCTTGTCGCTAGCTGTGAACTTCCAAACATAGCCGAATGCACACACTCCATTATATTCAGAAGCTCCCATAGAATTGAATGAAGAGGATGGCCACAAGTGCGACTCTCCTCATTCACATACATGGCCAGCATGCTGCAGTCGTTTATACAGCATTAGGCTGTATACACGACCACGCACCCTGGTGTTGGAGCACCCTTGGGGTACTCAAATTCAAGGTTGGAAAAAAATAAATACACATGCAGTCCCTGGTTACGAACGGGATAGGGACTGTAGGTTTGTTCTATAGTTGAATTTGTATGTAAGTCGGTACAGGTAAATTTATTAAATGTAACTCCAGCACAAAAGTTTTTTTTTTTTTTAAGTTTTGGATTGTGCAGGGAAGGGTTTTTACATTTGTTTTGCTGTCTGTGCCCCTGTTAAGATGATTTCATCTCATGTGCTGCTGTGGAATGCTGGAACTTGTCGTTCTACAGCTAATATCTGATGTGGAACATGGAACTACAAGTGCCAGCATGCCCCATAAGTCTTCGTTTGTAACTAGGGGACAGATGTAAGTCGAGAACTACATGTGTATATATATATATATATATATATATATATATATATATATATATATATATATATTTATTAATCACCCCCCTTTTTGCCATTTTACAAAGAAATAAAATAATTACACGAATTTGGTATCTATCAAAATATAACCTAATTGATCCCGTATACTGAACACCGTAGAATGGAAAAAAAAAAAATGTTGTTTTTTTTTTTGGGGGGTCATTTCACATCCCCTAAAAATTGATCAATAAAGTTGCATGCATTCCTATCTAGCACCAATAAAAAGTAGACTTCAGCCCGCAAAAAATGCCCTTTTAATGAAGTCTGAGGTGTTCATGCAAAAAAAAAAAAAAAAAGTGAAATCTAGAAAGATGTGTTGGATTTTTTTTTTTATGGTTACAAAAACTCTACATGTTTAGTATTGACAGATTCCTATCAACCTGCAGGATACAGAGAACACATTTATACTGAAGACTGAATGCCATAAAATCAAAACTCACACAAACATGGCGCAAGTACTCCCCCCCCCCCCCCCCCCCACCTCACACATTTTGCCCCACCTAGAATATACTGGGAAGCCGCAAAACATTCTGTGGTTCGATGAATGACACCGTTAGAAAATACATCTTGTGCCGCAAAATAAAAGTCCTCATTTGTCAGTGGAAAAAGCAAAGATTATGGCTCTGGGAAAGCGAGGGAGGGAAAAAACAAGCGTGACACAAAAAGGCTCCATCAGGAAAGGGTTAAAAGATGCCTGGACTCAAGGGACAGGGATGTAATATCACCGCTCTCCAAAGCTCTGGAGCAGTTCCAGGCACCAGTTTATAAAAAGAATGTGCTGAAGGAGTCACAATTAATTTGCCTCGGTGTATAATAGACTGTCCCTACATAAAATAAGAAAAAAAGAAAAAAAAAAAAAAAACTATACGCCAAAAGGGTAAACACCCTTCGTCTAGAGAGAAAAAAAAAAATTAAAACCGTATTCTCACCATAATGATTAGCTTTGAACATGTAGACAAAGGTAAATAAAGACTTATCAAATACACTGCTGTTCCGATTTTGCTTTGTTTAGGAGATAAACTACTGTTTGTGTACACAAATTTCTCTAGGCTACCTGAAAGTGCTACTATCCCCACCTATATACAGTGACTGACAGCTTGAAATTCACATTGATACAGGGAAAGCGGTCAATCACTGTACAGGTATGTTCACACGTCGTAACTGTGCTGCAATACACCCAAAATGCGCCCCCGCAATTACGGTAATTCATAGCTCTCATAGACCGCTATGAATTACCTCAGTCTTCCGACACGTATTGAACGCCGGGGGAAAGAAAGTGCCGGGGGTGGGGATAATAGAAGTCTATGGGCGCCGGCGCTTACTAATACGCAGTGTGAACATACCCTTAGTAGAGTAGGCAGGGTAATCAGGACTCCTGTTGTCCAGTCAGTATCTTCTCTTTTTTACTCAGAAATCCTGCTCCTCTATCATATAACCCTATATATCACAGAGCTCAGCTTCTCTCTATCTCATCCAGCTGTCAGATAGGGTAGCATAAGCCACCTGACATGCTTCCTTTAAGATAGTTGAAGATCCCACACAGGTCAGACATTTATGCTATAAACATGTGTAAACCCCTTTAAGGTAAAACTCTCGTGTCTTTTTGCATTTTCTATTCCTTTTAACAGAATGTGTTTACATCAGGTTTGGCCATTTATTCAATAGAAACAGGTAACGACTGACGTGGGATAAACCATGTAAAGTTTGGCCCAGTTCACACAAAGTATATTTTGGTGTTATAAAAAATGCTCAGAAAAAGTGGACATAAAAATACAGATTTCTTTCTAAACTTGTGTGTTTTTATTGTGGCATTTTCTTCTTTCTGTACATGCATTTAAAGGCTTAATAAAAAACTACTGAAGTCTATAGAGTAAAAATCCAGGAAGAAAGGTCACAACCAAAAGCTACAGTAACAGCTCACAAATACATTGGGGCACCCTTCTATTGCTGTCTAAATGTTAGGGTGTTTGCATCGTGCCTGTCAGGTCCGTCTTTCAGATACAATCCAAGAAATGACATGCAATTCTTGGATCACATCCGCGAGACGGACCCGACAGGCGCGATGCAAACAGGCAGTGGAGATCTCTCATGTGAACGCCGCTGCATGTCTCATTGCCGGCAATGATAAACTCACTGCTAATTGTTAGATGCGTCTCTTTGTCTGTTCAGATGGACCCAGAGACGCATCAGAAAAGCGGATGCTCACAGACACAAGATGCCGTATGAACATTAGACAGTGTAAACTTAGACTGTCTAAAAATGTGCCAAATTTACACCAGTGTCTTAGGCAGTTGGATAAATCTGCACATTTTTAATAGCAACTATTAGTGAGCTTACTTGCCCGCAGAATCCCTTTCTTGTAAAGCTGTGCCCACCTCCAGCTAAGCCACGTCACTCTTTGGGGTCAGCCACAAAAGGTTGCAACAATTATATAAGACCCAACAGTTGAATGACTGTAAAGTTTACTTTATTCCATATATGTAACAGCCGAACTATTTCAAGTTTTCAGGCTTTGTATTGAATAAAAAGTTACAGCAGTAACAATCGTAGCGTGTTTCACAAAACTTAGGTAAATACCTTGACAGGCGCTCTGCGGCGTTCAGTTAGATCGGAGTAGCTTTAGACAAACCGGCCGAACGCTGCACGGATGCAATGTTTCGAGGGAACTCCGCCCCCTTTTTCAAGCATGCGCGTTGAGTATCGCTTTCTCCCTTATATACGTAACGGCATTTAACCAATAGAGTGCTGTATCTATTTTAAAAACACTTTCAAATTCAGCTCCTCATTGAGTCCAACTTCACGGATTCCGATTTGCAGTTACTAAAAAGAGAGACGTATTGGATAGTGACTCTTGACTCCAGAAGTCCTAATGGACTCAATGAGGAGCTGAATTTTAAAGTGTTTTTAAAATAGATACATCACTCTATTGGTTAAATGCAGTTACGTATACAAGGGAGAAAGCGATACTCAACGCGCATGCTTGAAAAAGGGGGCGGAGTTCCCTCGAAACGTTGCATCCGTGCAGCGTTCGGCCGGTTTGTCTAAAGCTACTCCGATCTAACTGAACGCCGCAGAGCGCCCGTCAAGGTATTTACCTAAGTTTTGTGAAACACGCTACGATTGTTACTGCTGTAACTTTTTATTCAATACAAAGCCTCAAAACTGAAATAGTTCGGCTGTTATATATATGGAATAAAGTAAACTTTACAGTCATCAAACTGTTGGGTCTTATATAATTGTTGCATGCTTATGGACTCTAGGGAAACTAGGGAGAACTTCCCATTTTTTGGCCCATATGCGTGTGTTCACATTCATGCGATATAAACGGTAATATTCGTTACATCAGCCACAAAAGGTGCCACTTCTTAGCTCTTTCGACAAAACTTTTCTGCTGCAACCACAATAGTAAAGGTGTCCCAATAGGTGTCAAAATACATACTTTTTTTAACCCCACTTTTTAGTATGTTTCAATAACAACCAAGTTAAAACAGAGGGACATAGGTTTATTTTTTGCCCAGAATACACATTATTCTATATTGCTTTGGATTTGCTGCAGATTTTGTCCCTAGTATATTGATGTGGTTTTCAAAAACCCCATGCCAATTATTGTGCAATAGGCCATCACTTCATAAGATAGGTGTATTCAAATAAGCTCAAGGAAAAGAGCTAGGACTCCAGCACCACCTATTGAATGCAGCATTCCTTAAAGGGATGTTCTATTATTTTGACTTGACTTTAAACTCATGTTTCAACACTCTTTGGAGGACTGAAAGCTAGGACTCCAACGTCACCTATGGGAAGGAGCATTCCTTTAGGCAGGGTTCACACGGCAATAATTCGCCCGCAATTACGCTGTGTGTTCGGGAGCTCCCGTGGAGGGGTAGGCAGCTCGCCGGCCCCGTATACATTCATTGTTCTCGGTGCGTATATGCATGAATAATTGACATGTCACTTCTCTCCTCGCTCGGCGTATTGTGCGAGAGAGGAGAGGAGATGTAATTCATAGTTCTCTATGAGAACTGTGGATTACCGTAATGACTGGGACGTATCTCGCCCTGTATTGAGCGCAGTACGGCACGAATTACGGGACGAGGTATGTCCCAATAATTGCCGTGTGAACATAGCCTAAAAGGGGTATTTGCACCATACACAATAGGAGAGTTCCAACCATCTCTCTGTTCAAAACAGAGGTTTTAGGGCCCATTGTCAAGATGGGTGCGAGTCCCAGAGGTGAAACCTGTATCTATCACACATTGATATACCATCAATGTGGATGGTGGGAATAAGCCTTTAAGCTTATTTCAATAGATTTAAAACTTTAGTTGAGTATTCATGGCTTGTAAGTGTCCATAGACCTCCAATGGTGCTTCTTCCTAATGAAGAACATTGCCCCTTTTAAGCTTCATAAGATGGGAATACCCCCTTTCAATACAATTAGATGATTAAAAAATGGGAGAAAAAAAAATAGGAATAAGATGCAGCAATAAATTTCAGCTCTTTGCAGCAAAGCTTTTTCTCAGTCGGAACGAACAGTCTCTTGCTTGAAAGGTTCCACAGGAAATTTACACGACAGAGTCTGAATCCAACAGCCCAAAGATGTCCAAGACTCCGGTCACAGACAATTTCTTGTTCAAAGCATTAGAGATATGAGGTATTAAAAATAAAAGTGTAGCGCTCTAGAGCAAATGAACACTCTGACTCTCAGGCAGGGTCGATCCCCAGGGTAACGATGAAATTGGTTAATGCAAGTTTGATGCAAAAGACACCGGGTGCCTCATTTCCAACAACGGGAAGCAGATGTCCAATAGACGGGGGTAACAATTAAGCAAGATATTGCTGTCCCAATAGTTTAACACCGTCAGATACAAATACGACACAACGTGCCAACATATAGATTGAGGTCCTAAAATTAAAAAATTGTATGTACAGTTTATGAAAATAGGTAAATGTAACAGCACAAAACTGACTGGAAAGTCACAGGAGATAAGCCAACGAGAAGCACCTTCAATGAAGGAGGGGCACGGAAGCTTGGAGGGACAAGTTACACTGGTTTTGGCTGTTTAGTAGGAAATTTAGTATCCAATCAGATATTCTAACCAAGGGTGATAAAAGATCTTGACAATGGAGAGTAAGAAGAATATCCTGTTCATCCATAACTCGGGCCTCAATTTATATAGATGTTCATGTTAGGGTTTTCATTGTCAGCGTACTTATATCCAATCAGGAGGAGAATGCACAGGTGTATAAGGCAAAGCTACGAGAAAAAAAAAAAGCCAACAAATGTTAACACTATCCAAAAAGAATTCTTCCAGGCAACAAAGTACAAAAAGTTAAAGAAAAAAAAAAAAAAAAAAAAAAAAAAACGACCACACCTCACCGTTTTTGGTGGGACAGAGGCCAACCATCAAAATGTGAATTAAATTGTCAGCTTTACCCGAAAGGGAGGTGCCAAAGAGAGAATAGCTGTAATGGCTGAAACGGGGTGACTATACAGGACCCCAAAATCAAGGGGGAAAAAAAACTAAATTGGGGAAAGATGGTATCTTCACACCAATCTATACTTCATTTTCTAATCCACACACACACACACATTATATATATATACACATATATTATAATATATATATTATATATATATATATATATATATATATATATATATAACACACACACACACACATATTATATATATATATATATATATATATATATATATATATATATATACACACACACACCCATATATTATATATATATATATATATATATATATATATATATATATATACACACACACACACACACACACACACACACAACAACATTAAAACAAAGGCTCCGTGAGGGAGCTGAAACATCATATTTTTGCTTGTATTCTGTTTGGAGTGCCGTGGATTTTTTCTATTTTTATATATATCAAGTGGAAATTAGATAACGAAGTATAGATTGGTGAAGATACAGAAGATCTAAAAATGAAAACCGATACTTATATATACACTAATATATATATACACACACTATATAATATATATATATATATATATTATATATATATATATATTATATATATACACACACACACACACACACACACACACACACACACACACACTATAGGGAAAAAGGCAGCACTGATATAAGCAAAAGTTGTTCAGGTTCATTTTTTGTGAGTGAAGCGAGTTTCCCCTTTTTTTCCCTCTTCATTGACCTGTGACGTGGGTCTCTGCTGCTTGCACCCGGCTTTATTTATTAGTTTTCACTTATAGTAGTGCATTTTTATATCTTCTGTACAGGATTGTACCTGCACGGATGACTCCTTCTGTTGGATGACGTTCAGAGATCTGCTTTACTGCAGCCACATACACTAAAAAAAAATCTGTAGTTTGCAAAGGATTAATTGTCTTCTATGGTAGAGTGGAAGTAATCTCTACAGAACCTGGAGCACTGGCATATTATTAGGCTTGGTGGCCAGAGTAAAAACACAGTAAGACTGTCTTTGTTGCCCATAAATAACTATCAAGGGAAGACTTAATAACTTTGAATGTAGGTCATTAACAATGCAGTATATAAAAGAAAAATGCTCAAACTTACACACACCCTGTTTTCTGGCCAATTCTCACCAGAATATCCAATAGGGACACTAATAGTGGGGGCATCACCCTATACAACTCTAGGGGATTCCATGCTACAAAACATGGGGGACTTGCCCCAATAAGGGCGTCCCTGTCCAGAACCTAGCCCTAATTGTCTAAAAGATCCTAAAAAATCCTCAGGTCCCGTCCTAACATGTTGCAATCCTCCCCTAGTCAACACGGATTTCATATGGGAACAATTACCAGGGGTATAACAAGGACATACATATCCCATGAGGTAGTGAAAAGACAAATATATATAATTAATGGGCTTCTGGTTCAGTGATAGCACTTAGCGAAAAGTGCTTTCTTGTGACAGACATTGCTGATGTTGGACAGCTAAAACTCAGCATCTGTCATGCAGAGGGTATCAGTGTCAGGTTCAATAAAAACAGCTGCATTGAAAAAAAAAATAAGCCAAAATAACATTAACATATAAATCCTATTTCTTACTCTTATCGGTAAACAGAACAAAAATAGGTCCAAAAAAGGGCAAGAATATTCTGCTAATCATTTCTTCAAAACATTGCTGTGACTACCCGATACCTCGGGACGTCTTCCCAGAGGAGTTGTGTGTATATCACGGTTACCAAGTGACGGAAAATGTCCCAGTGCTCAGAAAAACCTTCCCAGATCTTTCACAGGATTTTTTGTGATTTAAAAAAAAAAAAAATAATAATAAAATAGCTTGCCCTCGCTTAAAGAGAACCTGTCACAATTTTTGCACCCCTGGCTGAGGGCAGTACAAGCTAGTGTCAGACCTGCTGTTTCCAGCGCTCTGTCCCTTATTCTGCAAGATGCTGTAGTTTTCGTGTATTTAATGCTCAAATCTGCAGTTTTAAGCCAGAAGAGTCATTCGAAGAGTCCTTCAAAGAGTCAGTTATTTTCAAACCCGGCCAATCGGAGGCTAGCCCCGCCCACCTCAACTGATAAACCTATTACTTTGAATGGGTCGAAACATGTGAACTGACAGTGGGCTGTGCTAGCCTTTGGTGAGCGGAGCTAACACCTGCTCATGTATACGATTTGAGGGGTAAATGCTCTAAAACGACAGCATCTTACAGACTAAGGGACACAGAGCTGGAGACAGCAGGTCTGACACTAGCTTGTGGTGCCATCAGCAAGGGGGGCATAACCTATGTGACAGGTTCCCTTTAAAGTCCCAGATAAATGGTGATCAGTTCATACACAATCCTGACCTACAATGTCCCCCAGATATGACGTGTCTTGCTAAATCCCTTTCCTCTGCATTCCAGATGCAATAGGATTCCTAAAAGTCTATTATTTCCATTTCAAGAGATTTCTCACCAAAGACATGGTCATTACCGTCAGGAGTCATATCGGTCATTTTTGTAAATCCTGGGGTCGTGCTCTTGAAAATCTTAACCCTTCCACCACCAACAACTACTTCGGGTCCAAGTAAGCACACCAAGGCTGCCAGGCCACGAAGGGTTACAGACACCAGTAGATCACTCGTGTCACGTAAACCCAGGAGAACCTAGAACAAACAAGACACACAAAATTAACTCCAGTATTTTGTATGTTAATGGACCAAAAACCCGATTTCCTCCCTCCCAAAAAAACAATTCCAAAATCGGGGGAGAATGATTAAGGTCACACACACACACACACACACCCCCAACAGCAGGTCTTTATCAGAATTTAAAAATGCAACATAAAATACAAAACTAAATGAAAAAACAGAGAAGGCTAGGTCCACACTATGGTATTCACTACGTTGCAGGTATCCGTCGAGATACTGGGAAGGAAAAAAAGGCACCCCAATGCAGCTGCCACGGCCCCATAGTTAAAGGGGTTTTGTCACGATGTAATGTTGAAGTGGGATCCTCCAAAATGGGTAATCACTTTTCTAAATATATGTCATTAAAAAAAGTGAAGCCTCAGAGCTACAGCATTGCTCAGTCCCACTTAGTTTCCTGACAGTTTACATTAGACACGACCTGAACACTGACGAGCTGATCTGGCCGCGCTTGCGTGTTTGCACTTATCTGATGACAGGGAACATGAACCAGCTTTGAATGCAGCTGTCTGGTTGTAATGTAATTATTTGAGTGAACATTGCAGACGCTTCCTGCATCCTCGCTCTCTGCTCACCCCCTCACTTCCTCCCCACAACGCTGCATGCTCTCCTGAGCAGATAAGAGGTAAGGAACTCGCTTCTTGGCAAAACCCCTTTAAGTTGGGCAAATGTAGACCTATGTGGACTAAATGTGAGTCTTGCATGGAAAGCGTATAACACCTTAGAGCAAACACGTAGTAGACATAGCCATTGCAGTATCCGTTGCGTTACCTTCCCTCCCGATACCTGCAACATAGTGCACACTGCACAACTAAATGGTGAAAGAGGTAAAAAAACAGTGTTAAAACTATCCAAAGTCTACAATTTCGCAATGGTTCTTGGCTTTCTTTCCTGCACATGAAGACTGGATAGTCACTGATAATGTCATTTTTTTTACTCCTCTCTTTAATCCACTTGAATATCAGTGTTGGAGCTGCAGCGGTCTTGGTTTACAAGAAGTCAGCAAGTGACTGCTTCAGCCAAATCGGCGCTCTCTGTGGTCATGTGCCATATTGGCACCACCACGCTGATGTAAGTTGTGGAGTCTAGAAATAGCAAGACCGCAGTAACCATATGCTGACTGCATGTAAATAAAAGACTAGAGGGACTACTAGAGCTTCTTTCATGGATCACCCATGGACTAAAAGAGGTGAGTACAGGATTTTTATTTTTTTATACTATTGCCTATTCTTTAAATTTTTATCATCCATATTAAAAATATGGATGGAAACCATTTAATGCAGTTTAGCGAAAAGAGGATCCGGCAGGAAGGAAAATCTTGCATGTGCGATTCCACATAGTAACAGGGAAACACCATAATGATTTTCCTTAGATGGTTGTTTTTGGGTCTGTGAAGCATGATCAAGCTGTTTTTTTTTTTTTTAACCAAAGTGAATCATACAAGAGTAGATATAAGCAATGACAAAGACCGCTTTTTTTTGGTCATACATTCAAAACCCCAACCAACAAAACAAACCCCATACAAAGTGTAAACATATCATTTAGGAATATTCATTGAAGAAAAATGCTCTGGAGATACCCCAGATGTTGCTGCATAAAAGCTCAAACGGAGGGGGAGGCAATCATGTAGTGCATAACGTCCATAGAATATTGTCAGCCCATACAGGATTCTTTCACTCCGCAAGATGCTGGAGAGTAGACCAGGGAAATCTAACCAGGGGGCCCAAAACACCCTCAAACTTATTTAGTGCATTTCTTTTATACCTCTCCCTTATTCTAGGCCTACAACGTTGTTCAGCTTGACATACAGTCCTGAGCAAACGTTTAAAGGGATTTTACCACAAAGTAAATCGATTGAAAGTGTTCTACCCCAGGTGCTGTCATCATCCTCCTGTCCTCCTTAGGAATTAGTCCTGAGAGTCCGACACCCCTGAGCTAGAAGAACTAGTGACGTTTTGAAGGCAAAAGACGGTCACAACAAATATGGATTACATTTAGATTTCTCGTTTACTCACTTTAATTTGTATAAATTAACAAAATGCAAACTATGAACACTTCAATTTCTGAAAGCATTCCTTTCCACACCTGCCCAAACTTTTTGCACAGTACTGTACTTTCCAGTCCTAGGTGGAGTAAACTCTTAGGCTATGTTCACATGGCTGATTTTGGGACAGATTTCAGTCCGTATTTCGCGCCATACTGCGCACAAATATGGCTGAAATCCATCCCCGTCATTCCGGTAATCCACAGTTCTCATAGAGAACTATGGATTCCGTCTCCTCTCCCTGCTCGCACAATACGGTGAGCGGGGAGATAAGTGACATGCACTAATTATCCTGGCGGGATACACACCGTGGATAATGAAAGTCTATGGGGCCGGCGAGCAGCCGGCCCCCACCCCTCCGTAATTGCGGGCGAAATCAGTCCTGCAATTATGGCGTGAATCAGCCATGTGAACCCTGCCTAAGAAGTGCAATCAGCTTTTTAGCTGTGAACACCACATGTGAGAACCTGAGGGAATAAGAGGTTTTATTGATTGCACTCCAGTGTAACCCAAAGGTTCTGGGGTTAACACAATTCTTTCCAAAACCCACCCAGTGCCGAGCATCATAACATGCAAATCTTTCCAATCATACCTGGGACAGTTAAGAGTCGGATGTTATCCAAAAATGCACTCACTTGTGGAAGGATAATGTCTTTTAGTTCTTTTAAGGTGAAAAGCTCTCCATACGCATCAATATGCGTCAGCAAAACCACCCGGACGTGTTCTTCATGCACTTCGAACATTTTCATCAATACTGGGATGACTTTGGTCTGGAAGAGAGGTGGGGACAGAAGACAATCTTCACGCTTTCTTCCCATAATATCTATATTCAAATAAAAAGGTGAAAACAGATTAAATATTTTGCATTCATACATGGGTATGCCATTCTGACTTAAAGGGGTTTTGCCAGGACGGGCCTTATCTGCTAAGAGAGGGAAAGAGGGAAAGAGGGAAAGAGGGAAAGAGGGAAAGAGGGAAGAGGGAAAGAGGGAAAGAGGGAAAGAGGGAAAGAGGGAAAGAGGGAAAGAGGGAAAGAGGGAAAGAGGGAAAGAGGGAAAGAGGGAAAGAGGGAAAGAGGGAGGGGAAAGAGGGAAAGAGGGAAGAGGGAAAGAGGGAAAGAGGGAAAGAGGCATGCATAAGGGATCGTGTGAAATGTTCACTCAAATAATCAAACTACAACTAGTGGATTCTGTATACAAAAGACAACACCTTTCTCCACAGCAGCTGGAAAGCTTCTTCATGGTCTCTGTCATCCGATAAAGCAGGGATCTACTTAGATAATCACACTACAACTAGTGGATTCTGTATACAACCGACAACACCTTTCTCCACAGCAGCTTGAAAGCTTCTTCATGTTCTCTGTCATCAGATAAAGCAGGGATCTCCTTAGATAATCACACTACAACTAGTGCATTCTGTATACAAAAGAAAACATATTTCTACCCGGTGCCTTGAAAGCTTCTGCAGCTCCCTCTCATCAGATAAGAAGCTTTCTCTGCGCAAGCCCGGCCAGCAGCTTGTCAGGTCATATCTAATAGAAGCTTTGAAGTAACTAAGGGCAGGTAAGGCAGCCTGTAGCTCTCTCAGACTGCAATATTTGTAATCGCATATATTTGGAAAAGTGATTAAATACCCATTTTGGAGGATCCCACGTCAACATTACATCGTGGCAAAACCCCTTTAAAAGGGTTTTGCCAAGAAGTGACTTCCTTACCTCTTAATCTGCTCAGAAGAGACTATAAACAAAGCACGAAACCTCACAGTGGGAGGGAGAGGGAGGCTGAGAACACAGCCAAGAAGCAGGGAGCGTGTGCAATGTTCTCTGAAATAATTACATTACAACCAGTGGATTCTATATACAAAAGACACAGGGCTGATTCACTGCTTTTTCTCCACAGTCCCTTGCCAACTCCTTCATGTTCCCTGTCATCAGATAAGAAGTGCAGACAACGCAAGTGCGGCCAGATCAGCTCCTATCAGCTGCTGGTCATGTCTAATGTAAACTTTTAAGTAACTAAGGGCATGTAAGGAAGGCTGTAGCTCTCACAGGCTTCACTTTTTGTAATCACATATATTTAGAAAAGTGATTAAATACCCATTTTGGTGGATCCCCACATCAACATTACATCGTGCCAAAACCCCTTTAATTGTCTCCACCACTGACTACGTTGGTTCACACCAAGGTCAAGGCCCCTGTCAGTTTCCAGAACCCCTTTGACTCTGTTCATGAAATAAATATATTCTAAGCAAAAATCTTAACAGCTCTATGAGAATATTTGCAGGAAACTTTTTATTCTACATAAATGTTGAAACTTCACCTCTTTTAGGCCTGAGAAGATGAGGCAAGAAGCTTTTTACTGCCATAGGCTCAGCAAATACAAACTGATTCAGAAGAAGAGGAACCAATCTTGAAGAGATGAGCTCTTCTGGCAAAGAAGATACTCTTTCCAATAGAGTCCTAGACAAGAGGAAACACTTTATGGCACCATGTTATTCTGATGAACATCATCTTCATTAAACCAAAAAAGTTCACCCTAACACCTAGCTGTCCCCTGCTGCCATCGCTCCAAGCGATCTGCTGCTCACAACTTCCAGGTTTTCCTTCCAACACAGAAGAGGCTTGAGCTCCATATTAAAGAGGTTGTCTCACTACAAGGATTGCTGCTTTTTAAGTTAAAGATATTGAAAAGTGACTTGTTTTTTCAAGAAGTGTCCATTAACAGTGTCCTACCTATTCTGAGATATCCCCTCTTGTATGGGCTGCATCAGCTCCTCAGGTCGCTATAGCTACAGACCTGTTTGATCTCTCCTAATAGGCTGCCAGCAGTGGTTGCTATAGCCACAGACCTGGCTTCTACTGCAGCCTAGCAGAAGCCAATAAACACACCCCTGAATTCAAAATGAAACCAAGAAAACAGGACGAATCAATGTAGTGAGACAACCCCTTTAAGTGAAAAAAGCATGCCCCTCTCCTCAGTGTCAGGACGAGAATCCAGAAGTCAAGACGGACGACCCCTCTAAAGCTCACGTTGTTCCTATAACACTTACTTGAAAAACTCATTCTTCTCCTCTTCAGTTTTCACAGTTAAACTTTCCAAGAAGTTGACAACTTCGAGAAAATCATTTCTGTTTGAAGAAAATAGAAAACAATGTAAAACCGAAGACCATAGGATTTGCTAAAACCGAGTGAACTAATGGGTGAAGAAAAAAAAAAGGAAATAATCAATGAAGAGCTATGATAGACTAACACCACATTACAGTCATCTATAGCCAGTTCTAATGACTAGGTTCAAAACATTATCCTTGCATCATGGTATTGTAAAGGATGATTGCTAGGATGCTCCTTTCTAAATTGTGGTTACCTACCTAAAAAAGTCATGGCTTAGTAAGGAGGACAGGGCGGGTCGGAGCTCTGGTTCGGGGTTCAGAAGTGAATTCTTAACAGTGTTCTTGAAGCTAGAAAGCACGTCAGCTGGAAACAAATTATAAATGATGTTTGGTTTATTATGGCGTCTTCAGGTCAGGTCCTATTATTCCATTACTGTACAGTAAAAAAAATCTCTCACATGTTCACCTAAAAGAGGTATGTCCATCTCAGACATTAATTGCAGAACATATTGGGGACCCGCACCCATTTAAAAGACAAACACCATAATCCTCTGTCTTTTACCTCCTTATTCATCTATCTTAAGATCCCCAAGCAGGAAGTTTCACTGCAAAAAGTGGGAGTGTCAGTAGTTCTCCAGCAGCTCTTTCCTACAACTACCAGACTGCATTGCAACATCCACAGTTGTCACTACTAAACACTGTGCTGACATCAGAGTAATTCCCCCAGCTCTGTACTTGCCGTCATAATAATGATGATAGTTAGGTCTCATGAATCACTGTGTAAACTGAAAAGAGCTGCAGTCATCATTTTCATGACAGCAGTTCACAACCCCCAGCTCTGAACTACTGTCCTCTGCTCCCAACACCAAATTTTGCCAGCAGGACTCAATTCCTTTATACTCTTGCAAACTACAGGATGAAAAGACTGAATGCAGCCAGATCATTCTCTGCTGAGGTGACACCCAATACAGGACGGGGTTTCTGAGCGGAGCTCAAAGCACACTCACTAAGTGATGACAAAACGTTCATTGAGGCCATGTGATGAATGAACATCAGGGGAAGGGAGATCAGGGCTCTTTGGCTGGTTTTGCTCATCAGGAGAGGTCAATAACAACGTTTAATATAATAAAGTTGTGAGCCCTATAGCAAATAAAAAGACAGTCCCGGAGAACCTCTTTATGCAAACTATTTTCGGTCTGGAAAATTGCTTAAGAGGAAATTTTTAAAAATAGTAATTCACCAGAACACATCATCGAATATAAGGTGTCCCAAAAGGGAAATGGTTTTAATTAACATTTTTGCAAATGCATTAGTATGTCACCCGAAATATCCAACTCGATGCAATGCATTAATTACTGAAAATAAAAAAGAAACCGTACTTAAAGAGGTATTCCCACCACACTGATTATCTGTAAACAAAGGTAAATAAAGGCAATTACCTTGCTGTTACAAATTTTCCATAGGAGACTTTCCTATCACAAACAAGTGCTGCTGGAAGGTCTAATTATCATAAAGTAAGCAATTTTTGAAATGCAGGTTATTAAAGAATACATATTCTTTACCCAATACAGGCCTTTTATGCACCTTTAACTTGCTCTTTTGTCTCCTGAGTTACCGACCACCGCTGTGTGCTTTAAGTGGTGGCCGGTAATGCAACATTATCAGACACTGCTGTAGAATCACCCACAGCCTGGATTGGGAGTAGGAGTCTGAAGCCAGCAGTGAAGAGCAGGCTCTGAAACATCCAGATGAGAAGACCCCCCCCCCCTTCTCCCTTTCAAGTTGTGCAACAAAGTCATAAACTTTCTATAAACTTAAAAGCATCACCATCATTTCTGGAAAGTTTTTGACAAGTTTCCATTTCCTTACATCCTGTGTACACTGGCTCCCTCCTTCCATAGGACAACTTTCCCTCCATAATACATTATTATGTTGAGCTGACACCTAAATATATACATATCTGCATTTATATATATCTGTACATGACTAACAAAATTTGGAAAAATAGTGGCATGAACAGCACGCAGCAGTTCTGCAATGAAAAGGTCATGCACGGTGACTTACATTGCTCTTTCAAATGTTCTAGAATTCGTTCTACAAATCGTCCAAACAGGAAGGCATCACGGGCATGGCTTAAAGACACTGGCAAAATGCCAAACTCCGCGGACTGGAAAATAAAAGGGGAAATAGAAGGATTATTATTTACAATGAGGAATGCAAACAAATGGTCACTGCCATGGCCATCAATAATGCTTAGTCAGACACGCAAAGACATCACAAGACTAGGTCCCAGCTACTAATAAGCGTATGTTCACACGGCGTAATTGCGGGGTGTACAGTATGCCCCGCAATTACGCCGGGTGTTCGGGAGTCACGCTGATCGGCCCCATAGACATTCATTACTCATGACATGTCACTTATCACATACGATTGTATTGTACGAGCAGGGATAGGAGGCGTAATCCTGAGTGCTCTATGAGAGATTTGGATTACCTTAATTATGGGGCGCATTTCGCTCGTATTAGAGCGCAGTATGGCGCCAAATACACAGCGAAATGCGCCCCAAAATAAGCCGTGTGAACATAGCCTTACAAGCCTTAAAAATAGGGGTTGTCTGGCGATCCAAAAATACATAGATCTCAGATGATTTGCCAGAGTCTTTATTCATCTTTCAGTGATGTTTTCTGCAATAATCCGTGCCTTTCCTCTGCTGTATGTAGCCCATCTGCAGCTCACCCAGATTTTTGTTTAAAAGCTTGTTTCCTCTTTTCCCTGAGTTTAGACACAAAGAACTATTGGGCATCCTATCCAACAGCGGATGCAGAACTGCAGGAAGGCCATGGACTATATGATAATTGTACAATAAAAAAGTAATTTTGGCCAAGTGAAAGAATTTTACAAACCTTCCTACCACCTTCCACTTTGCGAACTTAGAGAATTACCCCATACTTAGCTCTCCCATCAACAGTGTTCCAGAGCTAAAGTCGCCCCTCACCGATCATGGATCACATGATCCTGCAGTCAATCAATGACCTATGTGGTCACATGCTGGACTGCAGAGATTGGCTGCAGTATCATGTGATCCATGAACATGACATCATCAACGAGGGACACTGGAGCTCTGGCCGCGCTGAAACGGTGCTGAAGGGAGAGACAAGTATGGGGTAATTTTCTATTTTAGCACAATGATCAGTAGGTTCTTAAGAAAAAAAAAAAAAAAAAAAAAAAAAAAGTCTTGGAAAATCCCTTTAGTACCTAAGCATTATCCTCTGTCAGCCCATAGCTGAAAGAGTAAGGCCATATTCATGTTATTCTGAAATTAATCTCGCTCCGTATTTCGTGCCGTACTGCGCGAATTACGGGCTGAACTACGTCCCAGTCATTACGGTAATGCACAGTTCTCATAGAGAACTATGGATTACGTCTCCTCTCCCAGCTCGCGAAATAGGGCGAGCGGGGAGAAAGTGGCATGTCAATTATTCACGGCGTATACGCGGGAGAACAATGATTATCTATGGGGCCGGCGGGCTGCCGGCCCCTCTGCCCAACGGCCGAAATACGTCCCCGCAATTACACCGTGTGAACGTAGCCTAAGAGTGAATTCACATGGCGTTTACCTGCCGTATACTTCTGAAGCGCTCAGTCCTGCCCCGTTTCCGTTTTTTTTTATACCCCATTCCATTTTCCGGAATATGAAATTTAAGGCCCCAGCAGGAACGGACATGTCACTTTCTCGTGGCGCCGAGGGGAAAACGCCCCGACCCCCCCCCCGGACTCCCCCGACTCCCCGCCGCCCCGAATTCCGATTCCCCCCGCCCCCCACCGACCCGCCGACTTATCACAGCACTAGATGAGCGCTAGGATTTTACCGTATTTGCGGGCCATACATCAGACACATTGCAGTGCAATTATGCCCCGAAGTACGCACCGCAAATACGTCGTGTGAACATACCCTATAGATCGTTGTTTTGGAAAATTTGTGAGAATGTCAGGTGGTGTGGGGAAACCTACTCTAATGTTGGGAGAGATAATACTTAGAAAATAATAATACGTCAGTGACAGCTTTTTTGTTGGGTTGTTGTGTGGTGTGCTAAATGTAGAGGTCACCTTATCACAAAGGCATATTTAAAAGGTGGTTTTTTGTTTGTCCCGGTTGTCCCATTCACCAGCTTCATTTTCTAAGACCAGCTCAGGCGGGGTGGGTTTTAGGCGTTGGACAGTCGTGGGGAGAGGCGTGCTACATCACAGGTGAGCAGCCCTTCCTTTTCATTTATGTTGGGTATATATAGACGAGCGTTATGTGTATTTGGTTGTACTACGACTAAGAGTCCGGACGGATTCGAAACGCGTCAGTTGGCATCATGCCCATGTCTTCGCTGCGATGTGTCTTCACGCTTTCATGCTTCAATAAATACTTGGAAAAATTCTATCACATCTTCTCTAAACTAATCTTTCACCAAACAACAAATAATTATAAAAAAAAATCACCCCCTCCTCACTACCCCATTTTCCCCTACTCTCAATTCCCTTCCCAGCCACCTATCCCACATACAAACCCAAACATCTTAATACATCATCATCCTATTATACTCATAAACACTCCTCCTCCATTTTATCCCCCACTCTAATTCCTAACCCAAACCCCCCATACCCCTCTTAACAATCTCTAACCTTGCATTCCACCACCTCCCACCCACATTCTATCATGTCACCCCCCCAAAACTTTCCAAGTAAACATGTAGGCACGTTCTTCTCCCCATTTCCAGAGGTCATAGAGAGTTACGAGCTGGCCTCAGACCTAAACTGGCGAGATGGGACAACCCCATTTAGGACTGTGGGAAAATTGTTTGCATCCCAACAGAGGGAAGCAGAAACCTTTCCTTTGGTTCAAGGGTAATGCCTAATTTAATTATTATTAAAGCCAGGGCTTGCATATTTTGCTACTTGCTATACTATAGGCCTTTTACCAAGGAATGCAACAGGAAATGATTGCAGAAGTCATAGGTTGCATTAAGTCAGCCATGAGGTCTCAAAGGACAATGGCACAATTTAACATTAATCAGCTGCATTTCATCCCATGAGGGGACGTGTCATTCTCAAGGTCTCATAGGGATTCATTATAAAGTGTGCAAACAAAACACAGATAATGTACAAATTATACAGAGGTTTGCAGGAGGGGAGGTTTATCAGCTTCTATAGGAACGAGCCATGACAGTGGCACTGATAACACCACCATGTTTGATGTCTGCTTTCCGCTTGTTAACCCTTCTTGTTGTTAAATATATAGGGCACCACCAAAGAGGAGAGAGTCTTATGTATGAAGACTGGCTTTGTTGCCCATAGCAACCAGAGCTCCGCTTTCATTTCATATAGTGCTCTGGAAAAAGAAAAGCTGAGCGCTGTGATTTGGTTGCTGTGGGCCGGCGGCAACCGAGAACGTTTACTGCCAGACGTTTTTTTCATACAAAAGGCCCAAAATGCTGTGGACCTTGTGTTAAAAGGAAATTACTTTATGTGGTCATAAAACTCGGGGAAGTCAGTTAATTGTAATTTCAGTACCCCTGATGTGCCCTCCCTCCCTTTCGCAAAAGGGTTTTCTCATGAAAAGAACAGTTTATAGCATATGCAGAGGCATCAGCTGGTTGCCTTTGCCACACCAGATCTCAAGACACAAAGGGTTGCTGTTTCCAGCTTGGTTTTGCCACACAATCTCAAGACACAAGGGTGCCTGTTTCCAGCTTGCTTGGTTGCACTCCTGAGACTTTAAAGGGGTTGTCTCGCTACAAAGATTAGCTTTCAACATGTAGGGAACACTCTATAAAGATGCTTTCAGCTATATATTGCGGGGGTGTTTTTTTTTTTTGTTAGGAGCTATAAGTGATTTTTTACCTTCTGGTGCTCTGTCTGATTTACAAGTGAGCGATCTCTTGTTTTACTTCCCCCCCCCCCTGCTGTTTGGGTCTATCTGATTCAGCAGGGTGTGACATCATTCACAAATGGTCAGCAGCAGCCTCACAACTTGGGACAGTGAGAGCCTTGTGGGTATCTGATTCTTTCAGGACAAAAGACTAGAAATACTGCGGTTTAGTTCGGCTCTGAAGCTTCCCTGGTCTGACAGGCATGAGATTTATCTAATTAGCTGGAGGTCTGAATACCTGGAAGCTCATATGCCAGTACAGACAGCTTGACAGGAAGTGACAAAGCAAAGCAGCATTCTTTCATTCAGGCATCCTATGAAACTTTGAGATGAGACAACTCCTTTAATAATAATTGTTTTAAACTTGTTTTTATTGCAAACACTTTTGACATATAACAAAACTTATGGCTGTTTTGACCAAAAGAAACAAATTGTAGAGCAATAAAGTATGCATGTCTATCGTAACATGGGAAGCTCAGTTTGAAACTCAGTCCGACATGAATGGTTCATTCGGTTGTACTCGTTTGCTTCATAGCCTCAGGGGCATTTAGCCCACGTTAAGTGCGTCATGGTGTACCCGGAGCTCATATGGTTTCTTCTTCCCAAACCTATATCTGTGTTAGCTTTTTCCTTATTTTTTTAACTGGTGAATGGGAATAAAGAACAAGGGGAGAAAGAGGGGAGGGGGGGGGGGGGGGGGGAAGACAACAAAGGGAGCTACCTGCGACCGCGCATCCCAGAACACTCCGGTCCGAAGACTCAGAGTTGCGTGTCACACCTCCACTATTCTGGTTACCTGTGATTATGTCTATGATCAGGCTTGCATTGGTTGGTTGTCCAAATGGGTACCAGGTGGTAATTCGAAGCATTCTTTTATTTTTATTCTAATGTGTGTGGGTATAAGAGAGTGATGAAACGGTGACCATGTGCGAAAGAAGTTTTGTGCTGTCTTTCTTTTTGGTTGTGCTGTGTCTATCCAGTCCATTCTGGAACATGTGCGACAACTTATCATAGAACTAATTTTAGCGTGGGCGGACTTCGGCTGAATCCAGCATTGCAAGTACAGACTTTTCTGGCCGCTGATGCCACATTAATATAAGAGTCGCTTTTGGGAAGGTTGGAGCGAGGTGTAGTTCATCAGGGAAATCCCAAAAACAACGCCATTGTGCTTGAATTGGGGCAATTTGGGAAGGAAATTTCCTGGTGGTGAAGGAGTGGGATTGTGGACAGAAGGTCTGTATCGCTGGGCAAGACCAAGGCAGTGTAATAGGTCCGCAGGAGATGACTGACAGTTTGGGCATGTGTGGGTGTTGAGTGGCCCATCAAAAAACCTCTATGAGGCGAGATGTATGACCTAGTGGGTAATCCGAAGGCCATTTTCCCAGTATGACATAGTCGGTAGATACTTGGCTGCTTGTTCAAGAGAGGTGAGAAGGAGGTTGGGGGACCGGGAGGGGATCATTCTTGGCCAGTAGGCGAGACCACCTTGTATTTAGAGTAATCTAACGGCTTATGCAATGAGGTGTAGAGTCTGGTGAGTAAACGTTTTGTGCGTTGTGATGTGTCGTTAATTTTAAGATATGGGGTCTTTCCAGTCTGAGTCCGTCAAATGTTTTGTGACTGCCAACATATAACTGCATGCCTGCATGTAGTGAAAGGGGTGTTGGTCTAAGTACTGGAAATTTAAGTCTTCGCCTCGTCTGAACAGGTCCAAATGGGCGTCTGTTTTGGATGTCTATAAGATCCGCTATCCTATGTATTCCGTACTTCTGCCACTGTTTGATTCTGAGGGGGGGTTTTCCCATGTGAAAGTTTGGATTGTTTATGAAAGGTAACAAAAGGGAGTAAGTTGGGTTTAGTCCTAGGGTCTGCCTCGTTTTGTTCCATGCACGCCATGTCGTTCATTAGTTAGGGGGTTTTGCGTTATCCCCGGGGAAGGAGTTTGATAAGTGAGATGCAATGAGACTTGTCAATGAGATGCTAGGGGAAAAATTGTGATCTAAGTTAACCATCTGTGAAAGTTCTGGAATTTGTTATCCAATCCCCCTACTATTTAAGTTTGTGATGCTATACTATAAAGCTGAATCTGTGGGATATTTATCCCCGCATTGGTGCGGCGTTGGTTCTAGACTATCATGCTCGTGCGAGGTCTACGGTTGTTCCAGATAAAGGACCGAAACAAGCCCGTGATTTCCCTTATTTCCTTTGGTTTTAAACAGAGCGGCAATGATTGTAGTAAGTTTATAACAGTTTTGGGAATGCGATCATCTTGACCAAGTTTGCCTCCCCATTGGGGGACAAAGCTGCTTGCTCCAGTTGCGAAGAGCCTCTCTAATTTCCTCAAAGGGGTAATTACATTATATTTGTTATTTGGTTGCATTTCTTGGTGATGGAGGACCCCGAGGTATGTTTGTGTGTTGGACTTTGCCACGTGAATGGGTATTGTACAGACCAGCGGGGGGTTGGACGGGACCTCTTAGAAGTAGCCCTTCCGACTTGTCCCTCATGATCTGAAGCCCGAGAGGGAGCCAAAAGCCCGCAAATCTCCGATCTTGGCCTATGTATTGTTCTGGTCTGTAATATAGTGAGCAGGATGTCATCCGCGAAGGCGAGAGTTTTATTTGTTCGAACCGATTGAAATTCCTTCAAAAGGGCGTGTTCCCTTATAGGTGTCTTATTAGCGGGGGGTCAATAGATAGATTGAAAAGAGGGGGGATAGTGGGGCAACCCTGTCGGGTACCTCTTATTAATCGGGATCTTGGTTAGGGGGAGGAGGGGAGATATTGACATTCACATCGTGTGACATCTGACTGGCAGCGACTCAGGAAAGAACAAATTGATCTCCAAAACCCATCTATATCTCAAGCATGTCGAGCAGAAATTCCCACGGACACCGTGTCGATAAAGCTTTTTCTGCATCTAGACTTAAAGCAAAGTTCTCGGCGTGGTTGGTTCCTCATTTTGGATCGTGGCTGCTACCGCCATTCTTATCCCCACGGTTGAATGTCTATTCCTATGAAGCCCATCTGGGGATTCGGATAGTAGGGACCTAATGTTCTTGTAAACGGTCTGCTGTATTTTGGTGGAGGGAATTTATAGTCCTGATTCATGAGTGATAATTGGCCTGTAGGATTGGATTCTTCGGGTCCCTGTCATGCTTCAGGACCAGATTAGTCTCTGACGACACGAGTTCAGGGTGATAGGCAGTGCCCTGTAAACCTATTTAAGTAGCTAGTAGGTGCGGGACCCAAGTTGGATGACAACATTTTGTAGTACTCTGCGACCACGCCCGTCTGGCCCAGGTGTTTTGTTGTTGGGTAAGTTTTTTATGACTGTCGTCACTTCTTCTTGTGTTATTTCCTTCTCCAGGAACCTCTCTAAGACTAGTAGGGCGTTTTTGGTACTGTCAAATTTTGCATGAATTGCCATGTGGCTGCTGAATCATAGGGGGATGCTTTATAAAAATCTGTGAAGTATCTGGCGAAGATCTTTTGTATGTCACTAGGGGTGTGTACCTGGGTGTGAGTCACTGGATCCTGTAATGTCAGAATATTGCGTTTAGTTGATGGTGGTTTTTGCATTCTAGCCATGAGGGAGCTAACCTTGTTACCCCACTTGAAGAATTTGTGCTTGACAGCCTCTATGCCCCATTTTGCTTGGCCCTGTATATAGGTCTCATAATTGTTAGCCTCCAGGAATTTCACTAGTTGCCGGGGTTGGGTTGCAATAGACGCCCAGATTTGCTCATGGTCTAATTTCTGAGTTCAGGCAGAGTGTATTTTTTGCTGGGATTCATTTGCCCTCAATTTTAGTAGGCGATGAAATGACCTGTGAACCGCTTTGGGCAGACCAAAAAAGTCCAGCATCAGAGACATGTTCTAGATTATCGTCTACATAATTCGCCCAGTGTGTTGTTAGGTACTGTCTAAAATCCTCTAAGTTCATGAGGTATGAAGGGAATCGCCATTTTATGATTCTATCCGGGCTTCCTGGGCTGACCAGAGAAAGGTGTATGGGGGCGTGGTCCGAGATCATGATATTAGTTATATCCGTGTCCAGGACCCGTGGAAAAAGACCCGATGAAATGAGGAAGAAATCGATACGAGAGTGGCTTCCTGTGAAACATTAGAAGAGAATGTAAAAAATTTCTTTTGCTGTGCGTTTAGAAGCGCCCAGGGGTTCGCTAAGTCAAGGTGGTCTATGAGTGTCAAGAGGCTAGTAATGGAGCGATTGTCACGTGACGAGACATGTGATCGGTCTAGTTCCGGGTTGAGGATGCTATTAAAGTCGCCGCCTATAATGAGAGGTGAAGGGTTTTGTTCTAACAGAAATTGTATATTCGCGTAGAAGAATTGTGCATTAGGCTGGTTGGTGCATTAGACGTTGAGGAGCGTGTTTCGAATCTGATTGATGGAGACCTCTAGCAAAAGGTATCTACCTTCAGGATCCGCATGCGTAGCATGAATGACTGGGGAGACAGAAGTGTGGAACAATGTCGCTACACCTCGGGCCTTAGAGGTGAATGAGGCTGTGTATTGCTCTCCTATCCACGGGGCTTTTAGGCAGTTATCCTCTCCTGTTTTCCAATGGGTCTCTTGTTGAGATATTTGGCGCGCGAATTTCTGAGATGGGATACTACTTTTTTGCGTTTTCTGGGGTATTTAGTAATCCCGCTACGTTCCAGCTAGTTAATTTTAATGCGGGTGAGGGTGGTAGGAGGGTATTGTTGTGCTGATTTGTCAAGTTTACTTATTCCTTTCCTGTCGGGGACGGGTGGTGGCTGGTTTCGAATCCACAGATTGGAGGGTCCACTGTCCCAGCAAGCAGGCGAGAGCTCCATGTTGTTTGGTTTCTGGTGTGCTGAACGCGGCGCAGGCAGGGGGGGGAGAACTGGGGAAGGCAAAGAAAACAAGGGTTAACAACATCCACAGTAAAGCATGTTAACTCGAGAAATAGAATTGAACAATGTCGATTCAGCATAGCGTTTCGGTTAAGTACCTTGGTTTTCACGTAACACTCTACTGGGCATACGGCATGTTTCTAAGTGGCTTGCCCAGGAGACAGTATTATAATCCGGCGCAATCAGGAAAGAGACAGACGAAGCGCCTCCTCTGGATCCTCATTGAAGCAGATCTTCCGTTTGCTGTACTTTCAGTGCGGAAGGGATAGAAAAATGGAATCTCAGTTCTTTTCGAAAAGAGGGAGACGGGCATAACGGCGAGAATGCTTTCCTCCTTGCCGCGACCATGATGGAAAAGTCCTGGAATATTAATCAGTATAGGTGCATTTGTTACTTGACACGATCTGGTCGCTTGTAGGGCTCGTATCACCTTCTCCTTGATTGTCCAATTAGCGTATCGGGCGATCACTTGTCTCGGCCTGCTGTCTCTTTCCCCTCTGGGTGGTCCGATTCTATGGGCTCGTTCGATAAGTAAAGGATCCGGTGGGAGGTCAAGTTGTAGGGCCTTGGCTAAGTCATCCACCAAGTACTGCTGAAGTTTGTCGTTTGTGATGTGTTCTGGAACTCCTACGAAACGGAGATTGTTTTCATCTGTTTTCTTGTTCTTCTAATTTATCAATACGAGAATTATTTCTGTTTCTGGCATTGAGTGATTTCCCGCTCGTTTCTTTGAACAGATGTTTCGCAGGATGCTACTCTGGTCTCTAGCTCGCATATCTTCTGTGCATTCTCTGTGATCTGACTTAGGGCTGCATTAACAGAGGCTTGGATCCTATCTATTTTTTTGTCAACGTAGGGGGTGAGAAGTCGTGCTACTTCCTGGGCCCGTGGTAGAGCGTGCTCTTTGTCCGGGCTTTGTTGTGCCATAGGGCTCGATGCTGGAGAGAGGTTCGGGGGGGTGGGGGTTATGTTCACTTCTGTAATCAGCTCCTGCGTGGTCATGGCTGGAGGTGAGGGTGGGGTTATGTCTTTCTGTTCTTTGTCTTTAGGCGGTTTGGTTCTGGGCGTGGAATATCTGGAGGATGACGCGCCGGACGTGCTTTTGCCTTGTTTGTGTGGCTGAGATTGAGAACGGAGGTATTTGTCCATTATGTAATGGTGATTTAAAGAGCGAGGATTCAAGAGAGATAGCTTGTTTTTGTGCCAGAGAGTGTACAGGGTTTATTTGCTCATGAAAGTCCTTTCAGTGGCATCCTATGATGTAGAAAGGAGAGCTAAAGGTTTGGCAGTTTGGGCAATGACCAGTAGGTGGCGCTGGTACTGATCTTTTGCTCTTGGCTGCTAGGATGAGGTGACTGAGATTCAACTTTGTGGACTGAGTCTCGAGCGAGTCGTCCGCTGATTGGTCCGTGGTTTATATCACAGTGTATACAGTCTGTCCCTTCAGCATTTGCGGGCAATGTTCTCAATAAACTCCTTTTGTCTCTCCTTGGTAACGATAGACTTCTCAGTCTAGTTTCACGTAGCCGGCAATTGTTATATGACTTGAGCCGGTTTTTAGCATGAAGGGCTTAGGTTATGAAATGCTTCTCTGTCACTTTAAGAATAGTGGCTGAGCGTGTTAGGTGGTGAGTCAGCCAACTGATGCAGTGCTGTTCTGGGTCGGAAGCAGACTGTGGGATATGCTGTTTGAGGTAGGGCAGGCTTATGTTTGTACGATGCAGGGGGAACTTATATGCTTGGTGCAGGTTTTTCCTTTTCACCCCCCCCCCCCCCTTTTTTATGGTGTCTGCTCAAGGGAGAGTGCCGTGACTCTGTGCCTGATACCGCGCTAGGTGGCAGTCTTTGAGGTTGGTGTGTGAAGAGGGAGCCTCACAGTGGGAGATGTTGTGCGCGCTCTCCAGACTGTGGCGCCCTTTACTGCTGGAGGCAAGGTGGCCGCCTTTCCCGCCACCCTGACTGCCGTCGCTGCAGCCGTTGTTCTAAATGGCGGCTCTCCCTGCCAAGTATATGAGTCCCGTGTCTGGGGGGGCTTTATAGGGGCTTTCAGGTCCTGATAGATTGCAGCGTCCCCCTCCTCTGAACGGTCTCACCTGCTGCCAGTTCTTGCAGGGTTGTCTCGCGCCGGGCACTCTCCTCCCTGCTCTCTTCTCTCTCCCTCCACCCACGTCTGAGCGCGGTGTCTGTTCGGTGCGTCGCGGCCCGTCCGCGGCCTCCGGCTCTCCCGCAGATCCTCGCCCGCCTCCAGAGTTCGTGACCCGGTCACCCGACTCCTCGTCTTCACCGGCTGGCGCTGCTGGTTTTGCCCCAGTGCTCGTGCGTCCCTGCGTCGCAGGTTAGCAGGGACAGTTGGCGGCGACTCTCAGTTGCGTCCTGAGTCCCGCGCTGGGGGTCCCTTGATCACGGCCTGCAGCTTCCCTCCGCCGCGGGCCGTCCCGTGTCTGCGCTCGGGGCCCGACGAAGCTGTATTCCGCCTCTTGGCTGCCAGGGCTGGCAATATGGAGCTCCTTAGATGGCCCACAGTGAGCAGTACTCTAAAGGTGGTTCGCCGGGGCACCCGGAGTGTCGATGCTCCGGATGGCGTCAGATATTCACTGGGGCACGGCGGAGCTCCTCTAAGATGCGGCCGCCATCATGCGCCCCGCCCCCGGAAGTCCTTTAATAATAATTGAGGTGGATCTGACCTGCCGGACCCCTGCAGCTTTAATATGGTGACTGCCCACAGGGTGCTAGATCGCCACCAATCAAATATTGATATTTAACATTGATATTTTAGCCCCAAAGAATACCATCTCTGTATCTTCTATAGATATTACACAGATAAGCCATGATTAGCAGTCATTATATGCTCCACAGAGTATAATGGACAATGGCCACACATGCATGGGAAGGAGGTACTGGATCCCCTGTTCTCTGGACTGATAAGAGGGCCCAGCAGCAAAATAAGCTATAAATCTTGATGAGCAGAGTCACAGCTCTTCTAATTGCACGGAGATGAGAGCAGGCGATGTTATCTGTGAGCTCTGAAGCTTTCTCAACTAAAGTAAACAAGTAATTACTCTCCTTTGTTTGTTCGGGATAACACTCTGTTCTCAAGCTGCCGGCATCCTGTGTGCAGACCTGGCGACTCGCTGCTTTCATGTAAGACAAAAGGCAGAGATAGAAGGGGCAAGCAGGACGGTAGCCAGAGAAACCTTAGTGCACTCAAGAGTAGACAAAATCTGTTATCTCCTCAACACAGCAAAATAAACAAAGCAACGCATTTGGAAAAAGTATTAATTTACTGCTCTGTACATGTTGAAAGCTAATCTGTAGTGAGATGACTCCTTTAACAGTGGCCCTCATTGGATGGGTGGCATTTGTAACCCACAGGGCCTTATTGTAAAATGGAAAAAAAAATACAGGATACTGTTTAATGGAACAGCTTAGTCTACTATGCTATTCAGTCCATAAAAGCAGTATATCAAAATACAGTGGCCCAACAGAGGTCAAATGGACATCGATTTGGCCTCTGTTGGATAATAGACCTCTCTGAATATGCTTAGCATTCCCCCCAGGAGCTTTCACATCACCAATTGTTATATAAGCTCTGTCCAATATGGATAGTGGGCTCCTCGTTCCCCTACTAGAGAGAGGAAACCTTTACACTCATTGCAAGCACATGTTCTTGTAGACTTCTCTTACCTCTGGAGCCACCTCCGTCAGCTTACAGACCATTTCCATTCCACCCAATTTCCAGTGTCCATCTTCACTTACAAACACAGACGACAAGCAAATGTTGTTATGAGAGACCTTCCCCTGTATAAAGTATATAACATTACTACCAGAATGCAAGGAGGCACAACGTCTACAAAACAAAGTGTATAGACTGGGATAGAATTCATCACTGAGCATCAATTTACAGAGAGTCCCCTCTTAATTCACCTCAAGGGGTTTTCTGGTTTAGAAAACCTATTTTCAAATACACTAATAAAAATACTGAGTAAAGCGATGTCCAGAATCCACATCTCTTGGTTCACAAAGAGCGTATCCAGCTCTGGAGGAACTTTCCTGCCCTGCAACGAGGAGACATCGAGGTGAAGGGAGACGCCACGCCACCATCGAGGTGAAGGGAGACGCCACGCCACCATCGAGGTGAAGGGAGACGCCACGCCACCATCGAGGTGAAGGGAGACGCCACGCCACCGTCGAGGTGAAGGGAGACGCCGCGCCACCATCGAGGTGGAAGGGGGACGCCACGCCACCGTCGAGGTGAAGGGGGAACGCCACGCCACCGTCGAGGTGAAGGGAGACGCCACGCCACCGTCGAGGTGAAGGGGGACGCCACGCCACCGTCGAGGTGAAGGGGGACGCCACGCCACCGTCGAGGTGAAGGGGGACGCCACGCCACCGTCGAGGTGAAGGGGGACGCCACGCCACCGTCGAGGTGAAGGGGGACGCCACGCCACCGTCGAGGTGAAGGGGGACGCCACGCCACCGTCGAGGTGAAGGGGGACGCCACGCCACCGTCGAGGTGAATGAATACATGTCACTTCTTCGTTGTGCTTACGCACCGCTGATAATGCAAGTGAATGGCCTCCCCCACCCCATGCTTTAGAAGTACACGCTGGAAAGCGCAGACTTCTAAAACACACAGCGGATGGCGGCGCTTACAGTACACCGTGTGAACATAGCCTTATAATTTCCTATGTCCGCTGTTGCTTACTTGGGCTGGATCCACACTAGCATTATCTCTGGTTCCGTCATAGGAGCAGAAAAAGCAGCACTGACTCCTTTACATGATGGACCCCATTGGTTTTTGCCTTGGTATCCATCAATTGAAAAGAAAAATCCAGTGCAGAACGCAGCGCTAATTTTTTCCAGAATTTTTTGACAGAATCTTTGACACAGGCTTCAAACTGAGCCGACCTTACTCTTAGAGCGTTGTTCATACGCTGCCTGCACATGTGCACCCCCTCACCACCAAAATGGGCGATTTCTGAGGGCATTCCTGGAGTGGGGCAAGCAAAGTCCCTGGCGTTTTTAGCCCCCACACCATGCCAAGTTGTGCAGGTCTGCCTTACAGGAGCAAAATAGGTCATCTTAGAAACCGTTTTTTTTAGGTTAATTATTACCTGTTAATCATAGATGTAAATTCACCTTCCCAAAACATATAGGGCGACACTTCCCAATACGCAAGCGCCTTTTTTTGGCCTATTTTGCAGCAAAAATACTCTTGACGCCATATTCTCGATATAAATCAATTTTAATATACCAAAACTGGGCGCATTAGACACCGGGCACGACACATTGTAATGAGCCTATGTCACACTTAGTTGTGATTAGATTTGTGAGAGAGGCCCTGTAAGCACTGCTCTCAAAAGCTCCAACTCCAAGCAGGTGTTCATCATTGGATGCTATAATGTGATGCTACACTGTGCTCCCAAGGGAATCAATATTCGACTATGAACATATAATTAAAACCTACATTTTTTAGAATTACAATTAAAGAGGACCTATCACCTTCAGAGAAACCTCATGAAGTAACAGAAGACTAAAATACAAACACTTTCTCAAATAAGCTTCATTAGGAAAATCAAAGCATTTCACCTGTAATTCTATTTTTTTCTTTTTAAAGTGCTGGCCCTTTAAGACAGCCCTGAAGTCGGTCCAAGTCAGCACATGACAGCTTGATGTATGACTATGTTGACAGTTGTATCAGATCTCCTGCTTCTGTGAAGGGTGAGCCTGTAAGTCTATTACATGTGCACACTAGCAGCAGTGCGATATAGATGCCTGTGTTCTATGGATGAGGAGGCTGAAGTAACAGGTAAACTCTGTCACACTATATACTCAGTGTGCTGTGCCTGCTGTACTGTATGTAGTGAGAGACTCAGATTACCCTGTACAAGCATATATGCCCTCAGCTCCTCCTGCACTGTTGGTATCTCCCAACAGAATGATAAGATTCTCCTGAGTTACAAAGTGAAAGTAAAACCTGTACCCCTGTAAAACTGAGGTAAACCCTCTGGATTGCTAATGACACGTATTTGAGAAAAGTCTTAAAATTTCATCTACTATCAATTTTTGTGTGTTTGTGTGGAGGTGATAGGTGCTCTAAGTTTCTGGAAACAAACACTTACCCTTTCGTGCAGAAATACTAGAGCCTGGAGAATATCATAGATGCCAGAACAGATTTCGTCAGCGGAAAGCGTCTGAAGAAGCATTTCCAGGGGCTGCACCCGCTCCGTCACCAGGTAGATCCCATCCTCCTCCACAGTACAGGACAGAAACCTCAGAAGGCACGGGTGCCGTAAGGTCTTCAGATGCTTTCAAAAGACGGAAAAAACAGATATTTGAAAGTTGTTCATTTCACACGGGGGCATCTGTAGAACGGTCATAGATGAAGACGTACAGATAACGTGTCCTGTAAGGATCTGCATCATGAATTCTATATTTCTGTTCTTTCATAGGTGTAGAAAAATAGAATTTAAAGGGAATGCATCATAAAAAAAATGACTAACTTATGTTTTTATGTTAAACATTAAGAATTTTTAATTTTCCATATCACGTTCAATATTTTTTTAAAGATTCTTAAGTCAGATGGGTTCACACAGCGTATAGTGATGTATACTTGTGCGCAGCGCTATACGCCTGCTGCGGGAAGCACACGCTGGCCAGCACGTACTTCCCACAGGGCTCTGGCTCGGCCCCATTCAGCCTCACTTTCCCCAGCACGTCAGGGAATACACTGTGAAATCATAGCATTCATTGAGCACTATGATTTTACCGTATTTGTGAGGCTTACTTAGGGCACATTGCAGCGCAATAACCCGCAAATATGCCATGTGAACACCTCCTTACACTGAGAGGCGACACCAATGTGTATAGATTACACAGGATCCACCAGTCACAAAAGGAGAAGTCACGGTTCACCTTCTCCCCCTCCCTACACACTGACTTCTTCCCAGGTCACAGAGCATGCCCAGAATACACTCCTATAGAAGTCAATGGGACTGCTCCTGTTCACAGGCTCCTATGTGCATGAAGCTGCTGTAAATCATCTCTCTAAATGCTGTTAAAAGTAGCTCACGCAAGATGGCCGGACCCATACTACTATACAGACAGCAGAATTGAGAAATCTACAATCATAAAATAAAAATGGCTGAGAAGAAAGGAATATGTATCAGATTCTGGTTTTAATAAGTTAAAAAGAAATTGGTGACATATTCCCTTTAAGCTGACAGATCCAGCACACGATTGACACCAGCAATGCCTGACAGAACAACAAGACCCTATAATGGTATCCGTCAGACTTCGTTCTGGCGCCCGTCACTCTGGCAGGAAGAACAACACTGTGCGCTGCGCTATTCTTCAGGTTTTATAAACGGGAAAAATAGTGATATTCCAAATGTATGCGTCCGCTCCTTGGAAGCAACGCGGACTCTGAAAACAGACCCATGGTAATCATCAGTTACTTGCACTTTTGTAGGACTGTACGATAAGCGGCTTCATGCGATAGCCTTTCCAGGGTCAGAACCAGATTACATCCTATTACAGCAGGAACCGGTTTCCTAGAGTAAACTTTGTGTAATCCCCGCTGCCACTAACCACACAGGTTACCCACAAAGCCTCAAACAAACTATCCAGAGTAACAGATGCCAGCATCTCCGCTGTCTCTCACTATTCATGTATCCCCCAGGGCTGTGGAGTCGGAGCCTATTTTGCAGGAGTCGGAGTCGTCATAAAATGGACCGACTCCGACTCCCAAAATATAATAAGTTGGTCCAGTTAGTTCGATGCAAAGAGCAAGAGGAATTGGGTCCGGCCAGTGCTACTGCTCCCATATCTTCAGCCTCATCACATGAGGAGTGTAATTGATGACATGGGGCAGCAAAGCGCTGCCCCAGGGGAAAGATTCTGCTCCCATGGCAAACAGATTTCAGCAAAATTTTTCACCTGCTTTCAAAGAAGTAGAAGATCAACCATTCATCAATACTGACTGTGGCTGAGGCAATTCCTTTATACCCTGACATTGTTAGTGGACTGTTTGCCCCTGTGGTCATCCGCTTTCCCCCAACCCAAGTTAGTGTAGAGAGGCCGTTCTCTAGCCTGGAAATAATGAGATCAGATGTGAGGTCATGTATGCAGGATCTGATGGAGGCAATACTATTTCTCAGAACAAATTCAGAGACTTCACAAATGTTCCTGCAGTGTTTGTATATTTACAATTTTTTGTGTCCTAAAGTCATATCCAATAAATATATTTTACACTGACAAGCAAAAGGGTAACAATGTTTTGAACTTGTGACTTTCAGGCTCCATATCTCACCATCTACTACAGTTTTGTACATGAGGCTACTGTAATTTTAGTCATCTTACCTATCTTATACATAAATTTGACCTGCAAGTATTTAACATCTGCTTAGTACTGCAGAATCTTTCCTGTAACTGCATTGTTACTGTTTTGCTCCTAAAAATCAAAATGTAAATTTTTATTATTTTGTTAGTATTTGGGAAATCCACCTTTGATTTTCAATACTGCCTGAATCCTTCTGGGCTCTGAATCAGATTCAAGCATGTCTTGACTAAAATCTGATGCACATTCCCAATGTTGGTGCAGACTGGACTTGGATACAAATACAGCTTTTTCTTCAACTCTACCCACAAGTGTTCAAAAGATCAAAACATTGTTACCCTTTTGCTTGTCAGTGTCTGTTCTACCTAAATAGCTTGATTATAGTATCATACGATGATAAACAGCCTGATGTTACCATTTTACTGCAGTAAAGTTATCACTTAAACATGCGCCGTGTATGAGGGAGGAGGGAGTCGGAGCTTCGGCATGCCGACTCCACAGCCCTGGTATCCCCAGCATTAATCCAGCAACTGCTGCTCAGTAGGAGACACCACAGGCTTGGTCCACATGCTCGGGCAGCCATGACTTTACTGGTGATATCACTGTTTAACGGGCAAACTCATGGCGCCACTGGCAGCTGCAGACGGGCATGGTTTTGGTTCAGAGTGTGTGAACGTACTCTTATTAGCAAATCCGGATGACAGTGGTGTAGATGGGAGTCGCAGGCCGGCAGAGCTGGCACTTTCAGCAATAATTGCTCCCCACGTGGGGTGCACACTCAGCAGGGTTTTAGCGGAGAAAAGCCCTCCCCCTTCACATTGGCTTGCACAGATTCTGTCCGAAAACCGGACGGAAGATTGTGCAGGCACAATGTTTTTCGGGCGGCCAGAAGTTTGATAAATCGCCGGCCGAAAACCCGTGCCCTAACTCTGTTATCTTGTAAGATGAGAGAGCGGAGAGTGAGGTCACCGTGGTCAGATGGCTCAGTCTGAGCAGACTCCTTATCTCTAACAAGATTACAGATAATAGATAGTGAAGGGAATAAGGATATCTATATGGCACTACAGCTTCAAATATTAGGGATAAATTACTTAAAGGGTTTGCATAAATATTGTATTAAGCAAACCACAATTTACATCAATAAAACATTGCTGCGGGCACAATGCCATAAGCATTAAAAAGCAAATGGGACAATACTATGCGTTTCACCGGCTCCGGTGGCTGGCTTCCCTAGGCAGTGTCGGCTGCTTGAAAGTGGCGGGTTATTTCTAATCCTGGGTGGTACGTGGGCCCTCACTTTCAATATCCGGAACATTGGCATAACCTCTCTCTTGAAAACCTAAGGCCTCGTTCACACGGCTTATTCTGGGACCGATTGCAGCCGTATTGCGCGCCGTATTTGCGCTGCAGTACGGCTGCAATCGGTCCCAGTAACTACGGTAATCCACAGCTCTCATAGAGAACTATGGATTCCGTCTCCTCTCCCCCGCCCGGCGAATCAGAAAGTGACATGCACATTATTTATGGCGTGTACGCGCCATGAATAATGAGTGTCTAGGGGGCCGGCGAGCTGCCAACCCCCCCGCCCCACGGCTGCCGGCGTAATTGCGGGGCGAAATCCGGCCCCGCAAATACGCCGGCAATAAGCCGTGTGAACCTTGCCTAATACAATCGTTGTATATAATGTATAGGTATTATTGTAAATAGACATTCTAAATATTATAACCATCATAAACATCTCATATGATAGAAAGAGAATGCCGGTACTTGCGTATTTTTGGGCTACGTTGCCATGCTTACAGATAAGCCATTGTTTTCAGTCCGCACAGCACATGTACCTTGTGTTTACTGAAGATAAACTCTCCTGCACTGGTCAGTGTCACAGCTCAGCTAGTTACAGAGAAGCTAAATATGTTAATCACTACTACAGAACCAGCGACACAGCGAGTATGCAACAGCTCGAGACTCAGTGAAACAGCCTACTGAGAAAACCCCTTTAACACATTTTTCAGATTCCCTTGTAATGATTATCTTTACTGGTAGTAATAATGGAAAGCGATCCAGAAAGAGCAAACAAGCTCAATACCTTCTGTCATTTGTATTACAGGAATATAGCAGTTTTATTGCGGAGTCTATTGTAACATTTTAAAAAAATAAAAATAAAATATTAATCTTATTAATAATTAGGAGCGAGACTTTTTCGGACTAGCCAGAAGAATCATAGTTGCAGTCTATAAGGAGCCCCGGCCCCCTTCATCCGGAAAACTAACAGTGCTACATATAGGGATCTTGAGACTTTGTACATGGGGCGATTTAAAGGAGTACTCCCACTGATGCCCAATCCTTAGTAGCCATGGGAAGCAGAGAGCCAACCGCACATATCTGGCTCTCCATTTTAAGGTAGTTCAGAGTACAGTTGACCAATGTGCTTGGCTGTATTTAAAGCTTCCGTAGAAATGAATGGAGAGAGCCATATATCGGCGGCCAGTTGGGAACGGGCATTAGTGGGAATACTCCTTTAAATCGCCACATGTACAAATATCGTGTATATGCAGCACTGTTCATTTGTTAAAGGGGTGCTCCCGGCATAAGCTTTGATGGCATATAGATAGGATACGTCATCAAATTCTGGTAGGTGCGGGTCCCATCTCTATCTTGGAAATGGGCCACTGAAAGGTGTCAGCTCAGAACGAAGAGCCGGTCACGCCTGCGCAGGACTCTACATTCAGTTCTATGGGAGGAGTACAGCCGAACACATCACTCACCTGTATCTGGAACTCGCATAACACAGAATGTAGAGTCGTGTGCAAGTGTGACCGACTCTACATTCTCAGCCGACACGTCCGGGGATCCACTCCTGGGAGATGGGACCTGCACCGATCAGATTCTAATGTTATATCCTGTCGATATACCATCTGAGTCTATAGTGGGGAAACACATCTTAAAGGGGTTGTCTCACTACATTAATTTGTCCTGTTTTCTTGGTTTCATTTTGAATTCAGGGGCGTGTTTACTAACTTCCACTCGTCTGCAGTAGAAGCCAGGTCTGTAGCTATAGCAACCAGTGCTGACAGCCTATCAGGAGAGATCAAACAGGTCTGTAGCTATAGCGACCTGAGGAGCTGATGCAGCTCATACAAGAGGGGATATCTTAGGAGTAGGTAGGACACTGTTAATGGACACATATTGTTTTTGCAAGATCTTTAACATAAAAAGCAATCTTTGTAGTGAGACAACCCCTTTAAGCTTGCCATCAAAGGGTCCGCCGAAAAACTGCAAATATTTTCTGATTAGCCAAAGAAGGTCTCACTCCTAATACTTACGTAAAGAAGTATTTAACATCACATTAGTCACAGAAATTAAAGGGGTTTTGCCACGATGTAATGTTGACGTGGGATCCTCCAAAATGGGTATTTAATCACTTTTCTAAATATATGTGAATACAAAAAGTGCAGTCTGGGAGAGCTACAGGCTGCCTTACCTCCCTTAGTTACTTAAAACCCTCTATTAGTTTACGACTGACAAGACTGCGGGCCGGGCTTGCGCAGAGCACACTCTTATCTGTTTGAGGGAGCTGAAGAAGCTTTCAGGCACCGGGTAGAATATGTTTTTTTTTTAATACAGAATCCACTAGTTGTAGTGCGATTATCTGAGTAGATCCCGTTTTAAATCTGATGACAGAGAACATAAAAAGAAGCTGCTGTGGAGAAAGGTTGTCTTTTGTATACAGAATCCACTAGTTGTAGTTTGATTATTTCAGTGAACATTTCACACGACCCTTATCATGGCTCTGTGCTGTGGCTGTGTCTCTCTCTCTTAGCTCAGCTTGGCTTGTTTACATTTGCTTCTTAGCAGATAAGGCACGTCCTGGCAAAACCCCTTTAAATTGCCATATTTCTGTAACACAAATGACTCAAGATATTGGACCAATTTCCTCATAGTGAATAGCTTTCCGTTACTACAACTGGTAAAGATTACCAATAGAATCGAATCTGGAAAGTTAAGTCTTACCATTTGTCTGCTGTAAACCAAAATTATGATGGAATGTGCACCCCAAGTGGGGAGGAATTATTTCTTAAAGTGCCAGATATGATGACCTGTGACTCCCATGCACACTACCACCATCTGGAGCTAGTACAGAGGGTAGAGTCACACCTTCGGGCAGTTACCTGCAAACAAAACGATCAGCCTCCAATAGTGCCATGAGTTTATCAGCGAAACAGTGATGATACCACGGGCAAATATGTAAGGCCACCATCGGCTGCGAAAGCGTCATGTGAAACCAGTCTGTAGTGGTAGATCAGGATATAATGTGATGGGAATGCCCCTTTATGTCATAACCAACAAATTTTGACTGTATATTGCGGAGCCAAAAAGTAATTGGGCATGTCCTATGCCTACACATGGCTTTCAGGCTCTCCTTAAAAGAGAAAACTCTTCCCATTACCCTGCAAATTTTTCTACGGTAGGTGAATTTAACAATTTTTAGGAAACCATTCCCTCTTAGAACGCAAAGTATTGCCCTGGGTAAGAGGACGTCCTTCACAGACCGATTCCTTTAGCCCCAGTGGGAATGACTGTTTTGGCATTTTTAACATCTGTATAAAACCTGCACCAATCTCCCAGTATCAGTGCCGATTCCATGGTCCAAGAAGCTAAACTTACACAATAATTCTGACTAAAGGCAAAGAGCTTCCTAATGCCACGAAGGGCCCCCTTTCATGTATTCGTAGGCATTTCCGTTCCTACCCCAAATGATTACAGGGGGCCCCCCACAGCTTGGGGTTTGAACTTTTTAAAAACGATAAATGCGCTGACAGAAGTCTCCAGCCCAAGCCTAAAGATTAACCTCAATTGAAAACCACCTAAGAGCCGCATGGTGTCACCATAACTTTTTTTACAGGACTGGGTTTGCAAATCAAAGGGATTGCAAGCAGTTTGGAGAACCCCCCTTATTTGCTCCCTCCCCAAAGGGGTTCCCTAAGAGATTCCCCACTATCGCTGAAAAAGCCCCTTTAAAAAGCTGTTCCGAAGGGTTTAAAGATCGTTGTCTGTGGGGAAAAAGATTTAAAAATAAAGAAAAGCTCAACTGGGGGGTGTTCAAAAAGCTGTTTTTGGACGCCAATGCAGCGTCAAAACCCCCTTTTTGAAAAACATTTTAGACAAGTTTTCCAGCACTGTTTTCCTTCTGAAACACCCATACAAAATTAACCATCAGGGCAAAAACAGCACCAAAAATGCATCTAAAACCGTACCGAGGTTTTGACGCTTTCTATTAAATCCTATAGGGATTTTCAGCGTTGAAAGCGCTTCAAAAATTGACCTGACGCTTCTTTTTCAGCTCCAAAACCGTCAAAAAAGGGGGGAAAAAACCCCGCCTTGGAAAAACAAAGGATTTAAAAAGGGGAAAAATGGAAATAAAAAGGGGCGTTCTGGAGGCTTTTTTGAATACGGCTTTGGCCGAGGTAACGTGCCAAAAACAGCCGTATGAACAGACCCTTATACTTACCTCTTAGACATGAACGTGACATTGCGGCTTGTGACTGGCTGCACTTGTCACCAGCTACGGCCGGGATGAACGGGAGCGTCCGGGAAGAGAGCATGATCCTTCTCGTCTATTTTAAATCAAGCCTGACAGACTTTTCCAACTCTCGTAACTCCCCTTAAAGGCCCCATTCACATCACGTTTTGTGGCTCCAAAGCTGGTATACTGACGTATACCAATGTGGAGCCCTAGGAGTCTAAAGGACAACCAGTCTGTGTTGGACTAGATTTGCTCTATTTTTACAATTATACACGTTTTATGTGCCGGACATAAGAGTGGTCTACCAGTGGTGGAGCCACAGTATGCCATGTGAATGGAGCTCAACATGGATGGGAATATGTTGTCAATGGACAAGAGCGGTTCTTTGAATCCCCCACTGTTAGATGTATATTCTCTAATAGTATTTTAAGGGTTTTCCTTTACAGAAGGCAGTATAGCTCAGTAATCCTTAGCGTAGTTGCACACGCTAGACCCTGATTTTTTGGATGCTACTTTTTTAATGGAGTTCTAATAAAGAAGCTTTTTATTGCAAGATTCATTCATCTGGTCCTGGTCCGGTGCTGTATCCACGCTTTATCCCGCATGTGCCCCTGTCTCCCTTGGACGCTTAACTTGCACGGACAGGACTTTCTATATGGATTTGGTGAGCTGGCTACACACAACTTTCTTTCTTGACATCACCATGCCTTTCCCCACAGTGTGTTCACTCTAGTCAAAAAAAGGTCTGTTTATGTAAAGAGCTGTGAGTAGCTACCATGAAATCGAGTGGTTAGCACTTCAGACTTTCAGCATAGGGGTCCTAGATTCAAATCCCTGCAGGAGCCAAAAGTGGATTTTTCTTTTTCCTTAATGCACATGCCCGATTGAGGTTTCCCTTTATTTATTTGCACTGTTTGACTAATTATTAAAGAGTACAGAGGATGGGAGAAGAATGACAGCATCAGGGGTTGAACACTCGTTCAGCAGTGAGTGTGTGTGATTACTAAGCAGGGAAGAGACTGACAGGAGCTGCCTGAGAGGAGCTGCCTGAGCATGTGCAGCCAGGACTGAGGAGCTCTCAACACAGGTCGTATCCCCTGGAGACGAGGTGTACACTATGGATCACTAAGGGAGCAGCTAAAACAAAAACGGTGCAGTATTTGTAATAACGATAAATAGTGTTTATGATTTAATTTGCAAGCTTCCCACGTCAGTTTTACTGTGTGGTAAAATCCTTTTAAAAACCGATATGTATTTCCACGGCAGAACATGGAGGTTGACCATCCAATTTGTGGCACAAATACACCTTACTATTATCACATTTTTGGCCTCCCATCAGTGGAATTTGTCAGTATACCTTGAAAAAGTCAGCCTAACATAACAGAGAATCCTTTGACACGGCCGCAGGAATCCACCCTGAAAATATGACCTACTGCAGTTTTTTTTTATGCAATTGAGAGTTTGGCTGCTTATGCTGATGTCTGTGATGAAATCACTACAGTATATTAATACATGTTGATGTTTTGTTCAATAATAAATGTGAATTCTTGTTCATGGATAAATAAGACATCCCCTAAAAGTAAGACGTAGCTCGTCTTTAGGAGCAAAAATTAATGTAAGACACTGTCTTATTTCGGGGAAACGATACAGGGCAAACCTAGCTCAGGTCACTCTAGCTACAGACCTGTTTGATCTCTCCTGATAGGCGTCCAGTAATGGTACCATAGCTACAGACCTGGTGTCATCAGGAGCTCCTCACTGCAAGCCAGAAAACATGGCCCTGAATTCAAAAATGAAACTGAGAAAACAGGATCGAGGTGAGAGGAATCAATGTGGGGAGACGACCGCTTTAATAGAGCTAATCCCTGGTTTCTCAGGGGAGCTCTGCAGAGATAAGCAGCATGCTAGCAGAGTCTGGCAGCAGCTAATCTCCCTTGAGAACAAAAAGATGAGGCGTTGAAGTTTAACTCTCCCACGACAGCAGCCATCACGGGAGTTGGGATCACTCCATACAGGCAAGAAAGTCAGCAGGTGCCAACAAAATGAGTGGTTAAGCCGATTTAGCTCTTATGTGTATGGGGGGGGGGGGGGGGGGTCCTTGAGGCTGAGATTACCGAGGACCCCACCAGTTGCAATGAATGAACTGTTCAGTCTCTGCTGTATAAAGCCCAATAATATCGCCACTGAGTAACCCGTCTCCCGATCAGATAACATCTGGCCACCTTACCAGTTCTCTTGTACATGGGCGTACACTGCGAATTACCAGGAGGCAGAGGGTGGTTCTGTAAACTGCTTTGACACTTCCCATGGATAGGATAATAAACAGATGTGAAGAAAAATGGCACCGTTGTCCGTAGCAACCAGACAGCACCACTAGCTTTAGTTTTTGCACTACTATTAATATCTATATGCTACACTAATAGAGCACAGCGAGCCGCGCCACATCTACAGTGGGGCAGATACATAAACTGATGGGCCTCAGTCATGAAACAACTAATGGTAAAATGGTCTTAGTTGTCCCTAGCAACCAATAAGAGTCTAGATTGATTGGTTGCTGCGGGCAACAAAAAACATTTTCAGAAAAACCACAATGTCTCTTGAGAGGCTGTCGCTAAACAGCTTTTACGTTTAAGCGTAGAACAACAACAGACGTCAATTGCATCGTGGCTTAGATGCATCAGCAAGACAGCAGGCGCCAATCGCATGGGGGGGTTTCTCTCATAGGAACACAGCAGCAGCCAATCACATCTTAGCTTTAATTAATAAGAGGAGCAACAAAAGCCAATCACATAACAGCTTTGAAACTTCAACACAACAGTAACCGCCAATAACATCACAGCTTTGATTCTTAATAACAGCAGCAGCCAATCACATCTCGGCTTTCATTCTTTGGAACATAGCAGCAGCCAATCACATCTTAGCTTTCATTCCTAAGACCAACATCAGCAGCCGCCAATCACATCACAGCTTTGAAACTTCAGCACAACAGCAACTGCCAATCAAATTACAGCATTTATTTGTAATACCACAGCAGCAGCCAATCACATCTTAGCTTTCATATCTAAGCGAAGCAGGAGCCAATCACATCGCTGCTTGCATATTTCAGGTGCAGGATATAAGCTGCGCTATGATTGGTTACCAGTCCTCCCGTCACCGGGCAACCCTCACCTTGGCTGCCTTGTCCACTTTGTCCTGGTTGTCCGGCTGATACACGAACACGGAGGCCGGGCGTCCCTCCTGCAGCTGCGCCGGGTAAATCGTGAGCCCTGAGGGGTGCGTCCATGGCGGGTCCTGCAGAGTGAAGCCCCTCATGGAGCTGCTCTCAGAGCCCATAATCCTGCAGCTGTATGCAGGGATAGCTGCCTTCAGCCCAGCCAGCGGGAACCCCTGTGCGGCTACACTGACAACTTAACGGTGACTGGGAGCTGTGTTGCTGCTGCCGCACAGGACGCTGCTCATAGCGCCCAGGAGCGGGAGACAGCACCGGCAGATCGGGAAGAGGCTGCCCAGGACTCCGGCGCTGCTGTCCCCTCCGGCCGCCTGTACCGTACCCGGCGTGAAATGCTCGGTCCCTTTCCTCCCCCCCGGAAAAAAATGCCCCCCCCCCGGGAACCCAAATGGGAACCGAGACACGGCCGTCGCCCCGACCAAAAGGGAGAGAATTTTTTGGAAAACCCCTTTAACTTTTTTCCCCCGGGGGGTACCGACTGTTTTCTAGGGATCCCAAAGGCGACGGCAGCCATAGGGTCACAGGCCAACCGCAAGAGGCGGGGGGGGATCCTGCAAGCAGGGGCGCCATCTTGTGCTTGGCAGAGACTTTTTAAAAAACACAAACCTCGACAACACCGGGCCTCTCAGAAATGGTTTTAAGGGCCCCAGGAAACAGATCTCTCACCCATCAAATTTCAGTTGCGGGTTTCAGGGCCCAAAAATCATTTTTTTTTTATTTTTTCCATTGTTTTTTTTAACCCCTTTACCCCAAATTTTCCAACTTTTTTGAAATTGGGGGGAAAAGCATCTTTTTGTTGTGCCACGCCCTTTTAAAAAAACCCACCCCCCACCTAACTGCATAACGGTTTGGGAAAAAGCCAGGTAGTTGCCCCTTTTTACCAGGAAAAAGGGCCCTTCAGGCAGGAAGAAAACCCTTGGCCAGGTAGTTGCCCCCTTTTTGTTTTGCCGAGGAAGATGCCCCCATTTTTTTTAGCCAGGTATGACCCTTTAAAGTAGGGCAGGTATTGCCCCCTTTTGTAGCCAGGATTGCCCCTTTTTTAGCCAGGAGAGCCCCCTTTGTTTGAAAACCCGGGAGAGGCCCCCTTGTTGACAAGTATTACCCTTTTATTTGCCAGGATTGCCCCTTTATTAGCCAGAGGCCCCCTGTGAGCCCAGGTAAGCCCCCTTTTAGTTGATAAAAAAAAATAATAAAATCCCCTTACCTCACCCCGCATGCCTCCGGGCATTCCCCCGATCTCCTCGCGAGCAGGGGGGTAGAGCAGCGCGGTCACTTCCCTCCCGCTGACCTGTATGTACGGCGCACACGGCCTGACATACAGGGGGAAAGGGAGGGGGGGAACGATCCCTCCTGCCTCCTCCCTGCACCGAGACTCCGGGGGGAACGGCCGCTTCACCCCCCCTTTGACGGCCAAGATGCCACCAGCGCTACCTGGCCCGGCCATTTAAAGAAACCCCCCCCGCCTTGGGAGCGGGAGAAGCCACTCTCCCGGGGGGGGGGGGGGGACCCCAAAAAAGCGGACCCCCCCAAAAAAGGGGGGTTGGCAGATGCCTTAACCCCTTTTCCGCCGGGGGCCCCGTTTTGGCCCTCTGACAAGCCCATTTTTTTAAAACTGTATGTGTCA